>VMDR010001100.1:0-24490 GCA_007922815.1 Macrotus californicus
AGCAAACAACTAGAACAGGAACAGAATCACAGAAATGGAGATCACATGGAGGGTTATCATTGGGGGAGTAGGTGAGGAGAGAGGGGGAAAAAGTACAGGAAATAAGAAGCATAAATGGTAGGTAGAAGATAAATAGGGGGAGGTTAAGAATAGTATAGGAAATGTAGAAGCCAAAGAACTTATATATATGACCCATGGACATGAAGTAAAGAGGGGGGATGTGGGTGGGAGGGGGTATGCAGAGCAGAGGGAAATAAAGGGGGAAAATGGGACAACTGTAATAGCATAATCAATAAAATATATTAAAAAAAAGAAAATATTCACATAAGAGCTCAACATAAATATCCCTTCTTTTGGAAGTGATGGTTTTCATACCACTGGTAGTAGAGAAAGTGGGTAACCCAAAAGGATATTTTCTTGACTTGCTCCATTAGTACAAGTAAATTGCAGGCAAACACAGGGGACCTTTGACACATCCTATGCAGTGTGGAGCAGGATGCCATCTGTGGGAGCCCATCTATCTGGGAGAGCCTCAGAGTGCCGGGCTCAGAGCCCCTGTGCATGGTGCATTGGAGCCCTTATTCCTAGCCCCTCGCTGGAGAATCAGGCCAAGGATTTTGTGTTCCTGGCCATCACTGGGTGGGCAAAGCTGATGAGGAAGGAGTCAGTCTAAAAAACCCTTCAGCAAACTTCTTGTCCAGCAGCTCCCACCGCATGGTGTAGTATGTGGCCACAGTCTTTACTTGAAACCAAACCCTATCTCGTATCCAAACCTTCCCACCCCCTTAAGATGGCCCAAAGTACTCAAGTCAGTGGTAGAACTTGCTCAAAATTAGACTCTAAGTTAGCCACTCCAATTGATTATAGAGTAGCTATTTCTTAAAAAAAAAAAAAAAAGAAAGAAAGAAAAAAGTCAGAAGTTGTTGACTCTAAGCTAAGAAATGTGACCTCTCAGCTTATTATTACTATTATTGTTACTAGTGCCGATGTCCTTAATATTGTTTAAAAAGTTTGCAAGAAGGCGAATGGAGGGCAGTTCAAAGAAATGCTGTGTTTTTTTTTTTATCTCTGTAATTTAACTACATTTTTTTCATCGGCAATCAAATCTTAAGAGTAAGGATGTTGTATTAAAACAAATCATCGCAGGAAGTATGACTGTGTCAGGGGCTTTTTACAAAAACAAACTTCCAGATCACAAGAGGAAGCTGGTTGGTGTGCTGACGGGGTATTAAATAGCAGTCGGGAGAGGAAGGCAGGCCACCAGCCAACTTGGATCTATTTTTGAAGAATTATTTCTGTGCGGTGTCATGGAATTGTAAGTTACAAAGCGGCCGCTTTGGTAAACAGACATCTCAAATCCAAAAGGACCCACTCCAAAATACCACTTAATGAAATTCAAGGGAAGGTCATGAAGACTGAAATCCCAAATCACATGCAGATTTTACAAGCAAACAGTCCCATGCCTTGTAAATCCTAGCGGTGTGCCCTTACCAAAGCCTGGATCTTGCCTCGGTTTCCCGCCGCATATCCCTCTGCTTGCTATACTGTGACGCTGAGGTGCGTCCTATACCCGAATGTGCCTTGGCGGAATAGTCACTCATGTTTCCCAAGGCTGGGCTCCTGTTTGGTGCGTGTTGGAAATCTCACACTAGCTGGTATGTATGCTCTGTGGCCGCTGAGCCCAGTTTACACAGGATCAGCTTTAATGATGTCCTTCTGTGTTTTACAAATTCATGCCTCTGCCTGTTAAACCATTTTGTTTTGCAAATGCAACTCCTTCACCTTTCTGTTTTTACATATGGAATCACTCCAATCTGTGAAACAATAGAAAATACAAACACTATAAAGCCAATTCCACAGTCATCAGTCTCTGTTTCCTTCACTGGAGTGGTGAAGGTGCTGTAGGGGAGCCCTGTGGAGAGGAAGCTGACATTTCCTTAGAGAGCTCAGAGATAAACTCATTCCAAAGCGCCGTTTCCAGCGATGCCAGCTACTCTCACTGGGGTCGGCCGGGCCCAAAGAACTTAAAAGGTTCATTACTGTCAGTGCCCGAAAGATTGTATTTTGCTTCCTTTCTAATCGGAGAAAAGAAATAAAATCCCTGCCTCATCTTGTTCGCTTTTTGCTTTAATGCTGTACTGATCATTTCGTTTTAGTCAATGATTAGAGATCAAGTAATTATTTAACAGCGGTCTTTCAGCACCTCATTGCCTGCCAAAGTCCCTCACATGCCATTGCTCTTTTACTTGGATGGATTGGAAGAAGGGAAACCCATAATTATATAAGCCTTAAAGACACCTGTATGAGTGTGACTGTAGGACAACACAGCCCTCTGAAATCCACACAGCACTTATGCACCCAAGGACAGCCGTTGTCCTTAAGGCACTTTTCTGGGGAAGCCACATGCACACCCGTGGCTGCCACAGTTCCAAACCTTCTTCCAGCATCTCTTTGGGAACCTGCTCTTTGGAATCTTGGCTCATTGATTGCAACCGAAGTGGTGGCAAGACTGTTCTTTGAGTGAGAATGTGACAGTTGGAGATAAAAAAGACTGGTCATATAGTAGGAAGTCACATTTGAGGATGCTGTTTGGGCAAAAAAAAAAGCGTTTCCCAGAAAGTGCACAGTGATGAGGCTCATCAGTAGGACATGTTTCATTAATTGTAATTTGCATGAAATTTCTCTGACACATACTATTTTCTACTCTATTATCTCAAGCATTTGCTTGCCTCTAAGGGGTGACCTTGGCTGAGTATTGAGCTTTCCACCTCCAAGACATAAAACAGCTTTGCATTTGCCACACCGTGGCCTTGGGGCCGTGAATATGGGAATTCACCGCAGCAGCATTTGGGTCTGGGCTAGGAACACAGCATCCTAGGAGATCGCAATCCCTGGACTTTGTGCACCTGTCTTCAAAAATATCAAACCAACAATTCTAATGGTTAAAGTTTTTATGCAGAAGTCCATCTTTTTTCTTAAAACTTTGAATTTTCTCCTAAGTTTCCTACCCCTTTATTTGACTGCAAGATTGCCATAATGATGTTTAGCATGTAATACATCTGAGAGTCTCAAATGTGTTATCTCCAGTCCCATGGACCGCTTTCTCTGCTTTCTTGGTTCGCCTGTGTTGAATCTGTCATTCACTGCTGCTCTCAACAGTCTATTCTCTGTGCACTCTGTTTACACGTGAGGTCAAGATCTGCCACAAACAAGACTCACTGTCTCAGTCAACACAGAACAATGTGTGCTTTTCCTTGCCCCACCTCTCTCCAGGAATTGAGCTGACCTGCTGCCTGTGAAGCCTGCTGCCTCTCTTATCATACAAGCCACACACACACACACACACACCTCATGATTTCTGATCACATCTTGGATTTGCAGAGAGCAAAGGACACTCACATTTACAGGGCTCTGAATGCTTCAAACAACTTCCAACATGGAATGGTCCATTTTAGACCCAGTGAAGAAGGCAGGACACACAGCTCTGCCTCCCTCTCACTTCATAAGATGTAATTCGAATACATACTTTACAGAAGACCCTAAAGCTCACCAAAGTCCCATGTCTCACCCAGAGTGACCCCGCGAGTCAATGCAGTGAGCTAGGTCTTTCCCTCCTGGTTGAGGGTCGCAATCCCTGAATTTACAGCATGGGACTCTCACTGCAGAGCTGATTTCTATGAGTGATGGTCCAAGGCCAGGGCTAAAGTGATGCAGAATGGATCACCCAGGAAAAGCTTGAGGCTGGGAGGCTGGAAGAGTTATATGAAGGCTTAGCATTCTGCCAGAGGTCTGTTATCCAGGAGCTGAGCATATGGAATCAGCATCCAGAAGGTAGAAATGACAGGAAACAATCGATCTAGAAGGAAAGGGCAAAGGGGTATGAATGCTACTCACCAAGATGGAAACAAGAGCCCACAAGCCTTTTATAGGCTTGTAGGGAAAAGCAGTTGGCCAAAGAATAGACACAGCAGTGGCCAGGATTTAAAAATCTCAGAAAAAGGTTGGGGGAGACCACGCAAATGTACCTAGTTTCGTTCAAAATTCTTTACGTTCACTATGATTGTGTCAATGTAAGAAACAGCCAAACCTGTGGAAAAATTTTTATAAGAGTTTATTGGAGCCAAACCAACAACAAGCTAGAGAGCAAGTTCTCAAATGTTCCAGAAAATAAGTTTTCAGCTCCTTTTATGCATTTGAAATTAAGGAGGGAACAGAGGAAAGATGACATGAGTATGGGAAAAAGTGAGGTGGGGATGGGATTATAAGGCAGTTAACATTCTGTGTTCTCTTGGGGGTGGTTATAGCTTATTTCAAAGGCATGTTAACCTAGATGCACAGAAACAGTGGACAGGGCTTGCTCAAGGCAAAGGTAAACCTTTTATTATAAATATGTAGGCCTGGGGTGGACTACCCACCATCACCTGCCCTGTTAGGAATTTCTGATTAGATCACTCTGTGGGGCTACTTTCCATCAAACCCTTTCTCGTCCACAATGGATCATATTCATCAACATGTGTAGGCACTGATGGGACCCCCATTTTACAGATGGGAAAACTGAGGTCCAGAGAAGTTAAGTTACATAGCTAATAAGTTCCAGAGTCAGATGTAAAACCTGGGACTCAACAAAGTAAAAGCCTATCTTTTCCCCAAGCTCCATCTTGCCTCCAGGGTGGGCCATCACACAAGGTCCCCGAAGGAGCCTAGGCCAGTTAGTAGTTGATGTTCTTGGAGTAAATAAGCATTTGCTTGGCCCTTGAGTGTTTTTGTCAACAGAAAACCAAACCGCGGTTGGGTTGCTATGTGGCCACAGACGTGACTCATGGATGCTGACTTAATGCTACAGGCCAGCAATGCATGTAGTGGGGCTTCACTACAGAGGACGGAGTGAGTGGTCTCCATGGGAATGTTTGGCTGGGCTCTGGACACCTGATTTGTAAGGACTGCTACTGGGCTGTACAGTGAAACTCTAAGGTAATCATTTTAAGGTCTTGGCTGATTGAACCAAGAGACCAAGAGAGCTTTGTAGAGATGAGCAAACACTCTGGAATCAGCAGGGCTTGCTGGGATCCTACACTGAGCATCTGGGGCCTGCAGGGACATGGGAGTGGCCCCCACACTCAGTCTCTTCTATGAGTATGACCAGGGTTAGGATAGGAATGGACAGGGCCCAGACACCAAGCAAAGCTCGAAACACCAGGCAGGGGCAGAGGGAGGCCTTGGAAGCTGACTGTGTAGGGAGGTCCCAATGATGGGTCTCATCTTGGGAAAGAATGGTCTGCAAACCTGTCTATGTCAGGGGCAGGTAGGTCAAGGGAAGGGAACTCGGGAGGAAGTGCAGTGAGGATGCACACAAAGGACGGGATCCAGGGAGTGAAGTTTCAAGAGCAGGACCCATCCCCAGGGCCCCACTTCAAGGCAGGACCTCTTCCTGGGAGGGGTCCACGAAGAGAGAAAGCCTGGCAAGCCTTATTTCAGGGACAGACTCCAAGGCTGGAACTTGAGCACAAGGATGCCAGCCACGACAGGAATGGAGCTGGGTAAGATATTGGGGCTTCCTCACTGGAAAGAGAGGTCTGAAAAGAGCAGGACAAGAGCGAGGTAGACTTGGTGAGGGAACAGCGTCTTCACTTCCCTTGAGTGGGAGTCAGAGCAGAAGCCACTGTGCATGGGTCAGTCTGTGCTCCCGAAGGCAAAGAGGGGAGGCCAGGAGGCACACATGCCCAGACAGCCATAGGAATATAGTTCATTGTCGGGTAGAGGGACTCTGCTTCATGTAGTATTTACTCAGCAAAAACAGACTTTCAGAATCACCTGATCACTACACCAGGTCCTTAGAGAATTGTGGTTTTCACATTAATATTGACTTGGCAACCTTCCTTGTACTAAGAAGATAAAAGCAGATTCCTGAAGGAGCCGAGAGATTTGTGTCTTTTTCTAGCACTGCCATGACAAATTACCACAAGCTGGTGGTTCAGAAGAACGGAAATTCGTGATCTCACAGTTCTGGAGGTGTGAAGTCTCAAATCAGGTGTCGACAGGGCCACGGGCCCCCTGACACCTGTGGGAAGGGTTCTTACTGCCTCTTCCAGCATCTGGTGGCCCCAGACATTCCTTGGCTTGTGGCAGCATCTCTGATCTCTGCCTCTGTCTTAACATGGCTTTCTCTCTGTCTCTTCACACCATCTTCCCTCCATGTCTGTCTCCCTGTCCAAATACCCCATTTTTATAATGTCACCAGTCATATTGGGTTAGGGATCACTTCATGGGTTTACTTTAATTTGGTTACCTTTGTCAAGACCTTATTTGCAAGTCAGACCACACTTTGAGGTATTGGGAGTTAGGAGTTCTACACACCTTCTTGAGGGAACACAATTCAAGTGACAATATTTGCCTTCTCTCTCCACGTCATTGCAGACTGTTGACATTCAACCCTCCTCCTATTCTTCTCCTTGGAAGAGATAAGGGCTCCCCTTGCCCCAGTTATGGTCACTGTCACAGACTTCCTAGTCCTGCAGGATGAACACACAAAGCCACCCTCTAGCAGGTGTCCCATCCTGGTTTGACCACAGCTGCCCAGAAGCTATGCCAGTGGACACACTTAGACTCTCCCCTGAGAGGGCGCCAGGTTCTCAAGGTAGAGAACAAGGAGTTTTCTCCCTTGGAAATCGTCTCCACTGTTTTCTACACAGGAGGACTTTTGAACCCTGGTTTTCCAGTGGTTGGACACTAGTTTGAGCCTCTGAAAGTTAATGACAAGCTAGGCTTCGCCTCCCAGCTTCTATCACCAAGAGTTAGAGTTTGCAGATTTCCCAAGACTTAAAAGCATGTGACATTTAGATGCACTTCACATTTCTGTGTCTGTCATTTTTTGGCATGTGTGTCTCCTACTACAAGGATTGGAAAGAGCCCTCTCTTCAATGAAGGCAGGCTCACCGAGGTGTCTCTGCAGCCATCACCAGTCCACCAGCTGATGTCACCTGGCAGGTTCTTGAACTTACTCCATTTTGTCGAATCAGGTAGCACCACATCATTCCAAGAACAATACTCTCATATATTGTCTTCCTCTCTAAACTACCTGCCCTCCGGTGCTGCAAGCCTGAGAACCCCCCGGTCTCTCCTGCTTCCTCACCACAAGCATCCAATCCATCACCCTGCCTGCAGCATCTTTGAAATGGTTCTCACGTCAGTTTCTTCTCTTCCCTTCGAGCTGCTTTGCTTTTGGCACAGGCCACCACCACCTCTCATCTAATTTTTCTGAATTTTACATGGGCGACACTGCCTCTTGTTTCTCCCTTCACACCCATCCACCCCACTGTACACAGAGTGATCAATCTAAAATGGGTCACTTTAAAATCAGATCATACTACTCCCTTTCTCAAAAGCTCATTTGCTCTAAAGTGGGTTGGCTGGCTCCTCTTGATCTGGCTCTTGAAAACCTTCTCCCCTGTCTTTCCTTGCCTTTGTTGTCTGTCTTCAAACATCCTGACCTATTAGTGCACCCATGAAGGCTGCCTCCTCTCTCCATCCTCTGGGCCTTTGTCTGTTTCTCCTTCTGTCTGAGAAGTCCCCAGCCAGCTCCTGCCGGGTCTGCTGGCTACCGGGGATGAAGGGCTTTCTCAATCATGCCTGTAGTCTCCCCGATAAACTCCTGGGCACTTTACAGACTCCCGGTGTGCATAGCATCGCCCTCCTGGAAGGATCTCCCGATAGTGACTGAGTTTACCAAGCCTCTGGATAACATCCTACAACTGCCCAGCTGTATCCCCGGCCTTGCTGTGAGGCTATTCCAGGCCCGGGCTCACTGAGGCAGGTGGCTGAGTCAGGGAAGGTGAGGTGATGAGACACTTGTCTCGAGTGCAATGTGTAAGGGGCGCTGAACATAAGTAATAAAGACAATATTTTGAAGCAATATTTTAAAATCAAAATTAATGCAAAAAAATCCATGATAAACAAACTATCAAAACTTTAAAGAAAGAGAGGATCAACCAGAGTGCTCAAAGGAAAAAGTTATGGTTTCAGGTGTTTATGTTAGAGAAGAAGAAAGATCTAAAATCAGCAATTTAAACTCCAGCTTCAGAAAGTTAGAAAAATAAAAGTAAACTGAAACCAAAATAAATGGAAGGAAAGAAATACTAAAACAAGACGAAAATCAATGAAATAGAAAAAATACATAAACAATAGTTCTGCTTGTGGTAGCAAACTTACTTTACCAAGGGAACAGTCTATACTGGAAAAAATATATAAAATCAACTACCCAAGGACCCTACAGAGTGAAGGAAGGCAAGTAGACTTCTGAGGTGAATGGAAACTCATAGGAAGCCACAGGCGTGGGGAACGTCCCATCTTGTTAGCCTTATCCTAAGGATAATTGCGGCTGTGATGTGTCACAGGTCAACTGAAACTCCAATGTCAAGTCACCACTTTTCTGGTTCAGGAAAACAGAGAAGGTGTTCTGGGCACCAGGCTAGTGTAGGGTGGGGAAGAGCCAAGAAAGGAGAGAGGCTGGGATGGAAATCCCTAATTCTGTGTATGAACTCTAGAAAAGTCTGTGGCTGACCACTGAACCATACACACATGGGGTCAACTACAAAGTCCAAACTGAAAACAGGCTATGGCATAACCAGCCACAGGTCAAGTTTGGAGTTTGGCTCTAACCAAGTTGATTGCCTGCTGAAAGAAAAACATCAGCACACTTTGTGAGAACAGAACTCAGAGTCTCTACAACATGTCTTTAACAATGTTCAGGGTTCAAATAAAAATTAAATGACATATGAAGAACCAGGAATATGTGACCAACTCTCAAGAGAAAAGACAATTAACAGAGGTCAACCCTGAGATGATAGTTTTCAAAACTATGCTCAATAAGGTAGAGAAAATATAATGGCAATGAATGGAAAAAATATTTAAACCTCAACAGAGATATAGAATATATAAATAAGAACCAAGTTGAAATTTTGGAACTGAGAAAATGTGTATCTGGAATAAAAAATTTACTAGGTAGATTGAATAGCAGAATGGAAGTGAAGGAGGAAAGGATGGGTAAATTTGAATACAAGTCCATAGGATTATCCAAACTAAAGGAGAGAGAATAAAAGGAAAAAATTAACAAAGCCCATGAGATCATGCCAGATGTCTAATGTCTCGGCAACCAGAGACCCAGTCATTCCGTTCTTAGATATTATTACCCAAGTGAAATGAAAACATGTATCCATTCAAAGACTTATGTGTCATTGTTCATAGATGCTTTATTTCTAATAGCCAGAAAAATCGGTATATATCCTGAACATTCACCAACAGGAGAACAGATAAAATGTGATCTACCCATACCAGGGAATATAATAAAAATTAATGATCTACTGATGAAGACAACAACACAGGTAAACAAGCCAGACCTAAAGAGGACTTACTATATGATTTCACTTACACAAAATCCTAAAACCTTCCAAACAATCTATAGTAATGCTGAACGGAGATTGCCTGGGTCCTAGGTGGAAAGACTGCAAAAGGGTGTGAGGAAACTCTTGGGGTGACAGAAAGCTTCTGAATTGTACTTGTGGTGACATAATAGGTCTGTACATCACTCAAAACTAAGTTCTAGAGGTTGGCTGTACAACGTAGTACTTAGAGTTAACATTACAGTTTTGTGCACTTGAAAGTATAAGATCTCATGTGAAAAAAAAACAAAATAGAACAAAAACATTTTTGGAAATGATGGATAAGTTTAGCACTTTGATTGTACCATGGATATGTAGTACCATGGGTATATGTAAATGTACCATGGGTATATGTAAATGTCTAAACTCAACAAGATACATACATGCAACTTGTTGTACGTCAATTATACCTCACTAAACTAAACACACTCACACACACACCAGGACAATTGAAATAAATGCAGTTTTATTCTCTGAATATTACTATAATAAATTAGATCAAAGAATTACTATGCATGGTAATCACTAGGGAGCTAGTTAAAATGGAGATTCTGATTCATTAGGTCTGGGGTGGGTCCTGAGATCCTGTATTTGTGACAAACTGTCAGGTGGCGACGCCCAAGCTGCTAGTCCGCACTGAAGTCCCACCCTTAAAGGAGACTGAGACTAAGACTCTCTGAGCTAGATAAGATGTAGCTCACGAGCGCTGTGTAAATCTTCATCTCCTGTGTGGTTAGCGTCACCACTGTCATTCTTACAGGGCTGTGTGGTGTCCCACGACCTCCTGCCATCAGTCTGGGAGATCGCGAGTAACAGCAACAACCGGCATTTATTAAGTGTTGGCTGCTGTTCTCACGGCTGCATGTGAATTTACTCATTAAATCCTCAGTGCAAAGCAAGTACTATTATTTTATTATCCCATAACAGCAAATGTCAAAACCAAAGCACAGAACATTTAAGGGACTTGCCCGAGGGCACCCAGCTGACACCCAGAAGAGGCAGATTCAACCCTAAGATTGCACACCTAACCACAATGCTCACTTCTTCAGAGAATTCTCATCCCCCAGGTGTGGCAGGTTCTGGCCCAAAAGTCAGAGTTACTGGTCACATCCCAGAATCTTCCCACATTGCCATTTTTTAAAGTGGAGGGCTTTATTGTTTTAACATCAGATATTTTCAAGCGCTTGCCATGTGTCAGGCTTCCCACAAGATGGTTGCTCTTGTACAGTTCCCTGGCCCAGCATCCGTCAGTAGCGCAGGATTTTGAGCTGTTTGGAACAGCCCACTGGCGTCCCTCACCAGCCCCTCCACCCTCCCTGTACTGATGCTGTGTTTGAGCACAGCCACCCCCACACTTTTCCCTGATGTCTCCTTCTACCAGAGAGCCACTCAGTGAGAGAGAGAGCCACATGAAGAGAGAGTCACACGGTGAGAGAGCCATGCTAGGGTCTTCTGAGGACTTGAGCGGCCATTTCAATCTCTGAGTAACAGGGGAATGGAGTGTTTTTCAGACATCCCTGCAACTGGAGGAAATTCATTTAGACTAAAGACATGATGGCCCTAAGTGAGATATAAGGCAGGTGTGACTGTGGAGCTCCCTCCTACAGGCCTGTCAAATGTTTCCACCCAGCCAGTCTCCAGGGACAGAGCTGACACCTTGGGCTCAGCATCCATCCTCCAAGAAGACTCCTGATTGGTGCTGTACAATTTTTAAACTTCCTTGTTTCCTGTTGCTTCAACAACCCACAGACTGCGAGCACCCCATCTAGGTGACAAGGTATACCAGAGTGTCAAGGTTGGCCCTGCCAGAAGTTGGCCTTCCTGCCCTCCCCAATCATTGCATTCAAATGCAACAATAAAATCCCATCATGCCTTTGGCTTGTGGATTCACCTGATCCCAATAAAGACACCTGCCCATGGGTCCTTACTCTCTCTCAGCTCCTCCCATGTGGCCCTCTCCACAGCATGTCATGCTCCCTATCCAGAGCCAGTGAGTATAAAAAGTCTCTTTTACTTCCATATGCCCCTCTGTGGTGATATTCCATGTCCACACCAGACTACCCATCAAAAAAGAAAAACCATTTAGAGTGACACAGTTATTCCTTACAACACAGGATTCCTCTCTGGGGCTGAGGATGAGATAGTTCCAGGGCCCCAGGACGAGCCCTAGCAGCAAAGCTGGTAGAAGTGGGAAGCTGGGAACAGACTGCCAGTAAGAGGTGTCCAAGGACATCCGAGTGACGCATGAGCAGTGTCCACCGCAGTGGGTGAGCCTTTCAGGGCAGCTAGCAGGATGGATTTCCTGAAGGGAAAGGTCGCTGATGGCAGGAAGAGATTATAGACAGAACGAAGACAGAACTAAACTTGTGTAATAAGAGCTCTGAATGCCGATATGCCCCAAGCAGAGGGCTGGGCTGGTTGACCTCCCAGAGCCCTCACATGTCTGAATCGACCTCAGGAGTTCCGAGTCTGTTAGGACTTTGTGGGTTCCGCGTGGAAAATCAACCACCAGAGAAGCTGACCCAAGGGGACGCACGCCAAGCCCACTTCCTAGTTGAGGACAACATGGCTTAAAAACAGCCTGGATGCTAATGTAATATTGAATGTCAGCTACAATCGAAAAACAAAAATAAATAAAAATAAAACATAGCCTGGACAGCTTCCTGGTTGTCCCAGTGCTCTTACTGAATAGTATTTCGGTGAGCTGAGTGTAAATGAATGAGAAACACATGGATTTAATTTCCCTTGAAATTAGGGATGGGGGAGCCCAGCCAGTGTGGAATTGCTGAATGTCTCCAACAACTTTTTTCAAGTGCTTTTGGTTCAAAAAAATGAAACTATGGTTTTGCAAAGCACGTCTCCCTGATTGGTAGGAGGCTTCCCATGTTTCCAGGGGACTTTGACCTGCATATTTCAACTCCTTTACACCTCACTTATCAAAATGTTTAGGAAAGTTTCCTGGAGGTCTGAGAAATATTTTATAACTTTTTTGCCAAACTATTTTTATTTAGGGAAAAAAAAACAATGGGAAAGTTGGAAAACTTGTATGCCAGACAACATTTGTCCGGGTGAAAGTTCACACTTGTAGGCAGGTGTTGGGCCCAGAATCACCCTCATATCAGGGAGGAGTGCAGGCGTAACATAGTAAAGGAGTGTATTTGAAAATCTTTTGGAAAGTAAGGGAAAGGGGGGTCTGTTCAATGGAGATAGGCGTGGGGAAGCATGGGAAGGGCAACACGGAGTTATGCAGCACTGGGTTTCTCATCTCCAACAGTCAGGCAGGGCATCCTGAGTAGGTGTCTCAGACATCTACATGACCTGGACATCCTAACCTGACTCCCCCACATGGTCTCCACACTTCTCCTGGCACCCTTGTTCTTACAAGACACGTGTGACAAAGGAGTTGCTTGTGGAACACTTAGGAGTGGATGGGTGAGCAGAGATGGTGGGAGAAATGTGTCTCAGGAGGTGGGCAGGAGTAGGGTAGGGGACAGCGGGCACCATCTTTGTTTCAGGGACTCAGCCTGGACTGCAGGCCACAGTGTTTGCAGAACCCTAATGGGCCCATTTCTGTTCAGAGGGGGACAGGCTCAGCAGGAGGAGGTGGAGGGCTCCGTGGGCATCTGATGGGGTTTGTCTCAGGTGTCTGGGAGACTTCCCCTGGGGACTCCCAGAAAAATGGTTTGTGGTACAGACTTAATCCAGGGAGCAATTATAGTTATGGAAAGAATCCAGAGAATAAGGGTCATTATGGTTAATTACCCCCCATTTTCATCTTCAGGCTGGTGTACAAAGAGCAAGCAGATTACATATCTCTTTAAAACCACATTTATTCTGGATTTAAAATGACAAGACCCACACAGGGTCACCTGGCAGTGACAATAGCCATTGTCAATATTCCCTGGACTTCCCTGCATTTCCCAGTCACCTTTGTAGCTAGGTTAGAAACATGGGATTAGATCTGGCCAATGAAATACAAGCATAAATGATATGTGTCCTAGCTAAGGAGGAAAGAAAGTTCCAGAAAAGTTCCCTGAAAGAGCCTAGACTAATGCCACAGGCTAAACACACGGACCAAACTTCACCGAAAGAAAAGCAAGGAGCCACCTTCCTCCACACCGGTCACAGCAGCAGAGAGAGCAAACGTCTGGGTCTCGCCGGGTCTCAGCCTGTCGCACACTGTTTTGATTGCCTCTCATTCACCCAGATGGCGAGGGAGAGATTGCCACCCGAGGGTCATGACCAAACACACAACATCTGACTCCTGACAGATGAGAACGGCAGTTTATCTGTCACATGTCCTCACAGCCCAGGGGAGGAAGACATGCATACCACGCAGGGCCACACAGGGGTTGCCCTTGGGATCAGAGTGAAAAAGCTGGGACTACCGGGGGCAGGCTTATAGTAAAGATAAAGGGGGTAGGCTGACGCCTGGTTCCCACAGGCACCAGCCTGTGTGCTCGGCTTGCTTGAGTAATTCTGACAGGGAACTGCATGATGCCATCACCCCGGGAGAAGCAGGAACCACACTGGGTTTGGGCAGAGGGAGAATTTCTGGGTCCTGGAGGGCCTATCTGCAGGAGCAGAGCGGGGCGGGGACTACAGGTTAGGCCACCTGGACCCTCCTGATTTGAACAGATATCAGGGAGCACATGACATTGAACCCTCATTTTAGGCCTTACCCCATACACATATCAGGTGACTTCATTATCAAAAACTCCCAGGAAATATGGCACCATTTTACAGAGGGTGGACCCGAGGTTTAAAAGGCTAGCAAATGGTCCAGTGTTGACCTGCTGGTTAGTGGCTGAGGTGGCCTTCAAGTCTGGGTTTATTCATCCCAGAGCCTGACCCCATAAGCCATTGCTTCCAAGGCACAGGAAACAGTCCATACTAGAAACGGATCAGAAGAGAAGAGAAAGAATAAAAAGGGATTCGCGAATATACCTCCCCTCCCCCCACAGCCAGGAATCTCTGTGTAAACCAACAACCATCTCTTTCTCTGGTCTGCGTTTGCCTTTCTGAGTCCTACACAACCTTCCCCAAGGCAGCAGGGTAATAACACAGCCCCACTGACCACTAGCAGCCAGGCTCTGCCTCAGATGTCCAACCCTGTCCTTTAATCAGCAGCCCCTGAAATCCCTACAAGCTCAGCTCTCCCACACATGCTTCTGATCATCGTGCAGCCCAGAGGCGGAGAACCTACCCAAGCTGACCAGCCAGCTCCCAGGTGCTTCAAAATCCCAAGCTGGGGTGCCTCACAGTAGTCACCTTTCTGCCATGCACACTGGGGTTTGGATTTCTAGAATAAATTCCTTTTCATTGAAAAAGTCCTTAGATCCCATCCAATCCAACCCTCTCATTGCATAGTTAAAGAAACTAAGGTTCAGGGGAATTCCCCAAGGTCCCTAAGCTAGTTAAGGTAGAAGCTGGTTGGGTCCCTTTCTTACGCCCTTTAGCCTTTTACCAGCTCCCTCCTCCCACGCACCCCTCCCACCACAAAGGCGAAAGAAGGCAGATACTTTTTCTTCAATATCCTTTGCAGCTGAGGCACCCATAGGACCCAGTTCCTGACAATGAACCATGAGAGAATCCACTGGAGGGGACCCAGGAGAGACTTGTCCTTTCGGACAGAAGGAAATAAGCATGTAAAGAGAGCCTGTCACTTCTCTTGCCACCTGTCATGGGCTGAATTGTGTCCCTCCAAATTCATATGTTGAAGTCCTAATCCCCTAGTATTATAATGCGACCATATTTGGAGACAGTCTTTAAAGAGGTAAGTTAAAATGGGCCCTAGTCTATTATAACTAGTGTCCTTATAAGAGAGGAGGTCCTGACACAGACACATACAGAGAGATGACCACATGAGGACCCAGGGAAAGACAGCCACCTACAAACCCAGGAGAGAGGCCTCCAATGAACTCACCTTGCCGACACTTGATCTCTGGCTTCTGGCCTCCAGACTGTGAGACAATGAGGTTCTGTTGTTGAAGCTGCCCAGTCAGTGGGACTGGGTCACGACAGGCCTGGGACACAAGTACACCTGCCCTGTTTCCTGGATCCCCTCATGTCCAAGGAGGAAATGATGCTGGAAACCAGAGAAAGTGTCTTTCGACCAGATGGGAATCATGGAGTGGCTAACACAGCAATTGGCCAAAGAGCCTGCATTTCTGAAAGCTCCCATGGGATGGCCCTTTAGCCACTGTGTGAACCACAGTTTGAAGAGTGAGGCTGTAAGGGCCCCTGGGCCTGGTCCCCGCTTGGTCAGCTCCCAGTGGGTGTACCTGCCCTGATGTCATGGCCCAGACCTTTTCACTGTGCTCATGAGATCTGTTTCCTAACAGGCCACTGACCGACCGGTACTGGTCCTCAGTATGGGGACTGGGGACTCTGATCTAAGTTGTATCAGTTGTTGGGACTAGAATCAATCTGTCCCTTTGTCCTAGCACTGTGCCCTAGCCCTGCCACTGCTCAAAGCCTGCCTTGATGCAGGCCACCAGCCTGCCACACCTCTGTCACCTGCCTGGGCCAATGCCCCATTCCAATCCATCTGGCCTGTAGAGAAGGTCGGTGCCTAACCAGAGCTCTGCTCCCTTCCTTTCCTTTCTTCCCCTCCCACTGCTCTCCCACCCTGCACGTTTGCTCTGCACGCACTCAAGTTCATTTCTCCTCCCACGTCGTCCACTTCCTCTCCCAGCCCCTGTGAGTGCTGCTATAAGCCTCGGGTTTAGACACTCCACATGCTGCTGCCACTCCATATTTAAACTCTTTGCTTTCTTCCCAGGAACTGAGCTCCTTGAAGACAGGAGCGGCCGTGCCTCTTTGAATCCTCCCCCTCACTCAGCCCTCTCCCTGGCCCGAGCCACATCTCACAGCCTCACTGGAAACATGTGTGACCCAGAGGCTACACCGTGGCCTCTCGGGATTCACCTGCATGGTGCGTCTGCCCTTACTCATTCCTTTGCCTTCATCAACCTTCTAATCAAGGTAGCCAGCAACTGTGGTGTGATCAAGTTTTTAAAAATCTCAGATTATTATCACTTCTGATGGGCTGGGCACCCTGCTAAGGATTTACATCCACCAATTGAGTTGATTCTCCTGACAGTTCTTGTTGCTGCTTGCATTTATGGTCCCCACTGTGCAGCAGCAAGAATGAGAGCTGAGTGTGGCTGACGGCAACACTGCTCCAGACTGCGTGGTCAGGAGCAGTGGAGCCAGAGCCAGCCTCTTTTCACTTCCAGAAAGAAGTAAAGGAAAAACCAACCCAAACCTGGTTCTCTGCTGCCTCCTCCTTTCCCCTGGCGACAGGTTGGTGTGAAAGAGGGGATTCCCAGTTCAAAGGCAGAGGCTTACTGAAGTCTCTGAGCTCAGTCTCCCTCAGCCAGGCTGTGGGTTTGTTCTGCAAGATCCTGGAGTCAACGCCAGCCTTCCACAGTCCTGGGGCCTTAAACACACTGGGCAGACCATGCCCAGTCATGCAGTGCCCACACCTGGAGATACCTATGCATGTGAATCTTAGGCTATATGTTCTCAGGCTGCATTTTCTGGATGTAATTGGGAATTTCTTTTAGATGATGTGTTTAGCACAGAACATGCTTTTTAGCTCAGGACTCTGATACAATAAGCACACCTGCCAAAGGTGAGGGCCCAACTCATGTGCCCGGCCTGTGCCAAAGGCCCCTGGACTGAGGCCTGGTATACCAGGAGGCTGGCCCAGGCCCCACCTCAGCCTCAGGGGCAACCCAATACCAAGACTACACTTGGTGTGTCTTCCACATGACATAGACCGGTCTGGAGACCAAGGTCCTTTCAGGAAGCCCCAGGTGGCCTCAGGAGTCCTGGAATCCATGAGCCTCTGTACCCCCACTTTGAAATAGTGCCCCACAGAGCCCCAAGTGCCTATTTTGTCCTCCAGCTTCCTGTGACTTGGGTACACCATGGACCACTGAGAGTAGGCAAAGTTTTAGGACTCCTGGTGTAGATAGGGCAGCATTTTTCAGAATTTTCTACTGAGGACCTTTAGCTGCAAAGGAGGATGGGCAGGCACCAGGAGCAGGAGGCAGAGCCTAGAGCAGCTCCATAACTAACACGGAGCGTCTTTGAAGTCCTGGATGTATGTCCATAATTCATGAGAATTTTAAGTCTGCTCCATAACATATTCATGTCTATTTTCTAGTAAATATAAAATTAACAATTGTCCAAACCCTTGAAAAATGGATGCCCCAGGAAGTTGTGCCCACAATTCTCCTGTGGCTTCATGTGGGTGCAGGCTGTGTGCCCTGGGGGTAAAAATGCCCCAGTTTGAGAGTACAGACATATGGCATTAAACTCACTGACTTTTCCAGAACCTTCTCTGGCTCACACTTAGGAAAACCACAGGCAGTCAGAGGTTTGAACTGAAGCAACATACACACAAGTCAAGCCAACTAAAGGGCAAAAGTTCCAGGAGATATTTGCATGTAGGTCCAAGAGGCCTTCTAGGGGGAAAAAGAACAAAACCCCAACACCCCACTATTAGGTAGTGACTCCCAATGTGTGGGGGTTGTCTAAACACTGGTGTAGCCTGTGGAGACTGCCAGCACCCAGAAACACACACTTCCTCAGGTCCCTGTGTCCTTTGGAGATTTCTAGAAACCCACAGCCATGTGTGAATCCCTAAGAGTACAGGGACCCTGGGGAAATCCTTTGTCCTACTCTGACTATGGCAGGCATGTGTTTTCTTAAAAGGCTTTGAGCCAACATTTAAAAAGTGAGAAAGTTGACATTAATGTCTGGAGATTAGAAAGTTCTGGCTGGGCCTGGGGCATCTGTGGCTCTGTGGAGGTGAAGGTCAGCTGTCATCTGTGGCTGGGGCTTGCTTGTCCCCTCCACCTTCCTCTGTCACAGAAGCTGCCTGGCCCCTGGGCCCCTGGACCCCTACACAGGGGAAGCCCTGAGAAACAGGGTGGAGAGAGAGCCCTTCTGAGAGGGGGGCTCTGGTGATGTAGCTGGTCATCCAGTTGATGCAGAAGAAGTGGTTAGAATGTGCACAGAACCCTGGGCAGCGAGGAATGGCCTCGCTACTGGTCAGGAGGAAAATAAAAATGATCAGGAGATGAGGCATGTGGACTGACGTGAGGATGTTTGTGTGGCATGTTAGTGTCCTCCAGGGAGCACCTACTGTAGAGGAGGCTCTGTGATAGTCTGCTCAGGTCCCCAAAACCAGACCCCACAGACTAAGGGGCTGACACCACAGCTCTCTGAGTCTGTTTTCGAAGGGTCCACACAAAGACAGGACCCCTTCCTGAAACCAATCTGTCTGAGAGCAAGCCTGCTTTCAGAAGAGTCCTTGTGCCATTGTAAAAGCCAGCGTCCCTCACCCGCTTCAAACATTACCGTGTCTCACTGCCCTCAGCTGCAAGACACCTGTGGCGCCACACGAGAACCTTGCTTCTCTGAGTCAGCAGGCCCAGTGAGCCACAGGACGTTCTGACTTCCCGTCTGGTAGACGTTTCTGTGAACGGTGGAGCCTGGTGTGAGCAACATTGCCTTCGGATGTGCCTTGTGACAGTCTGCACACTGAATAGGCCAAGCGGTTCAGGTCGCTGCCATTACTGATGTAAACACAGTGCTTTGCAGGACTACCAAATTCTTCCAGATGCATTGCGTGAAGTGTGAAGATAAAATTTTTATGAGATTCCTTTCAGAGTTTTAGTCAATAAAATACTTAAAACCTAGTTTACAGAGTCAAATGACACTCATTCTAACTGTCATAAATAATCGTCGTATTTCATCTTACAGAGCACTGCATTTTGTCTTACCGACAACCAAGCAATAGACTTTTTCCATCTCATGATGAAAACATTTAGATGTTAACTTACAAATACACACAGCAGTCGATAGGGTTTTCATCATTCTTTTAAGGTGTATGTGAGCCATATGAAGTGTAAATATCAATGGGGAGAAATGATACCACTCACACCTGCCCAAGTTTTCCAAAAATTATTAAGTAGGAAAAAGGAAGGCAAATAGGAGACCAAAGTACGTAACATCCCTCCATGTGGCATGGGGCAGGAGCCTTGCCTCACTGCCACATCACAGGCATATATTCTAGATTTTCTGAGTAGATTCTAACTTCCAAAATGTTGGTCTGTCATCCTTAGAAGGGCGTGTAAGGCTGGCAGATAACTTGTCCCCTCTCGGGGAGGGAGCGGGCACACAGAATGTCCATAACTTCACACGTACCTTCTTGCCAGCTCCTCAGAGTGCAGAGGCTACAGGGTCCTGGCTTCCTGAGCAGGTGTCCCCAGCTGGCCCTTTCCCCAGCAGTTCCCAGCAGACGTGGTTCCTGGTAGTTAGGCGTTTGCTTTCCTCCCAGGTCTATTTTTGCCCAGAGTTGCAGATTCCCCACCACAAGTCACTGTTCTTTCTCCTCAAGGACCCTTATCTGTTCTCCTAAAGGAGGGTTTCCTCTGCATACTCCTGGTAGGTCTGAGTCACAGCCAGCATCCTTGCTGTGGGCCAGCAGGCCCCTCTGCTAGCTAACCTAACAACCCTGTTTTTGCCTTTGAGGAAAAGGACCTCACGTGGCCATCAGAACTTCAGCCAGAGGACACGTGTGGGCAGAGCCTCTGAGGGCCAAAGGCAGCAAGCCCCATGTGAGGGCAGAGACATGAAGTCATCAACAGCCACTGCTGCTGCAAACACACCCCTGGGAGAGCCAGAGGTGCCTCTGCAGTGACCGAGGTTCCCTTTCCCTTCTTATAGCAAAGTTGGGGGTCTCAGCCTTGGAGAGGTCAGGAGGCTTAAATGGGTGTTTTTCAGAATTGAGCCTTTATCCTGGTATCTTGGCCCTTGAGGTTATGCAGGCAACTGAGCTTGCAAAGTCTCATACTCAGATCTCATGTTTTCCACTACAAGGTTTGAAGCCTGGTGAAGTTCCAGGAAAATGCATGCTATTGTCTGTGGGAGCCATGTCTAATTAGCTAGTCATCCAACAACACTTTATGTACCTCTGTGAGGCGGGGATATCCCTTGTTCATTCAATATTTTATCTATAATGCCTAGATCTGACCCCTAATGAGTGCCAAACACGTGTTGATAAAATGAATAATCCCTCTGATTTGAAAGGACATTTATAGAGCTTTTTACTCCAGCAAACACAGAAAACCATGGATTGTTACCCTTTTCACTCTAACTGTTCAGAGTTTGCAAAGATTCCTTTGCAGGACTTCATCACCACCCCAACAAGATATGAAGATTACCCTCATAGACTCACCTGGACTACCTCTGATCCCATGCACTCATGTTCTCTGAAGTTTCTAACAGAAGACACGCTTTTATCATTGTTAGGTCAACCAGAAGGACTGGAAAAATTCCTCTCTGCTAGGTGAACTTGTGTCCACTAGCATCATGGAAGGATTAAGTGGTATTCATCCTCAGTTTCCCCCCGACCCCCGACTCGCTCCTCACCTTCTGATAGGCTAGCCTCAGAAGCCCCGCAAGAGCAGATGTTTCAGGCCTTTTGCCCTGGAGAAAACTTCAGCTCCTTATGACAAAAGTGTCAGTCACTGACCCTCAGTCCTCCCCGCTTCTCTGGCAGGGGTTGGATCTCTTGTCTTATCATCTTACATCCCTGGTGGGTCTCCAAGCAGGACCAGGAATAGACGAGCTGGCAGGGAGTCAACATCCCGTCCACAGCCACCTTCTCAGATTCCTTTTCTTTTCCCCACCTCGAACTCCTCACTTTCCCCAAACGACCATAAAATAGCAGCACTTTCTAGGGCTAAAAAGTCTCCGTGAAGCACCCAGGCTGTGCACTACAATACATTGTCATCGACGCATTTCTAACCCTATTTACAACTACAGCTTTTTGGCCTCACTCTCGCTTGAGAGATGCTGACTTCATAAACACCCACAAGACATTCCGGGCTGGGATCTGTTCTCCCAGCATGGCGGGGATTGTATGGACATTAAAGAGTCAGCCCCTTTCATCTGCCCGTGAAACAGCCCCGGTCAGACTCTCCCACTTCATAACAGTCAAGAGTCCCATTCTCGACCTCAGTGAAGTCAAAGGCAACAGCCTCACACAGTGGAAAAGGCCACTGTTGCCTTGGGTGAGAAATACCCTGTTCCCTCCATGACAATAGCCCACAGGGAGTGTAAACTCCAGTGAGCAGAAGAGTTGCCACAACTGAGACCAGACTGTCATTTCTGCTGACACTGCCAGCACCCTCTGCCCAGAACACTTCCTCTGTTATCAAATAGAGCAAAGCTAGCAGAAAGTCAGTGAATCGAGTGTTTACTTGGCAGCTGAGTGTTGATAAAATGTTGGCCTTGGTGTGGTTCTGGGCCTGGCGACAGCGAGAAGCAAGGAGCAGGTGACAGCCCTTAAACAATACCCAGTTCCGGGTTTTCCTCCCGGCGTTTGCTCCATCATCCCAAAAGCCTGGCTCTCAGGGCCTGTGTTTATGTGGAGCCCAGCTCAGGGTCACTTGGGTGGAGTGACATCCAATTGGTGCGGGTCCCACAGCCAGAGTCCTGTTGCCAAGACAGATTAGGAGCTGCCGACAGGAAAGAAAAGGAAGGAACAAAAAGAGAAAATAATTTAGCAAGAGCAGCCTCAAGTCACAGTAGTTGCCAGGTTGCTGAGCTGGTAGGAGCCTTGTCCACTGGTGGAAAATTAAAATCAGTCTCCAGTCCAGTCGAAGTAATCTTCAGACTGTCCAAAACCCACGGACGCAGCATGGATGTATAGACACTTTTTTCAGATCGTGAGTGCAGGAGAGCAGACAGCAAAGGGGGAAAGCAAGAGCCAACTCTATCAAGACCAGAGTCCATCTTCCCAGAGAGGCAAAATTAATAATAATGTTGATGATGATAATGATAATAATAATAGTAGCTACTCTTATAAGTATTGTTCATATAATGATAGGGCATTGAATAACCCTCCACTGAGCTGTTTGCTCACTTCAGCAGGTGTCAACCCTTTCTGTCTCCATTGGGGTTGTCAGGAGCCATGTGGCAAATGCTAGATTCATGCCCCTCTGACACCAAAAAGAAAGCAAATTATCTCAAGTTTATAGCCTGAATAATCCACTGGGACAACAATAGGAATTTGCACAAAAGTTCAACCATCACACAAAAGGACAGTCTTTCTTTGATGTACCTTCTCCCTGAAACCTAAAGGAGTGAGAAGCTCTGAGTGTTGAGAAACCCAACCATGAGTTGGCACCATGGCCTTGAGCATGTTACCGACCTTCCTGTGACCTCTTGGGTCCAGGAAAGTGTTGCCGTCTGCTGTGCCCACCTTGATAGGAGACACAAAGGCCATGCTCACACCCTCTGAGAAGGACAAAGTACTCCCCAGAAGCAAGCTCCTTGGGATGCTGCTGCTGTGTCTTTTGCAAGAAAACACATTGCCATCATTCAGAGTTATAGACATAGATCCTTAGAGGAATAGGAACTGGGGTCGGGGGGTGGGAAGTAAAAAGTTAAGTGGAGTTCTAGCCAAGATGGAGGAGTAGGTAGACACACTGTGCCTCCTCACACAACCAAAACAAGTACAACAACCAATTTAAAAACAAAAAACCAGAACTGACAGAAAATTGAACTGTTTGGAAGTCCAACAACCAAGGAATTAAAGCAGAAACATTCATCCAGACCAGTAGGAGGGGCAGGTAGCCGGGCAGAAAGGACTCACGGCAAGACGGTGGCTGGTGGACTGGGGCGGGCAAGGCAGCAGCTGGTGGACCCAGTGAGGTGGAGGCTAGCAGACCAGGTGGTCCCACACCCACGTGCAGACAAACTTGGAGGAACAACTGGGGAATGAGACACACCACGCAACCCGGGGTTACAGCACGGGGAAATAAAGCCTCAAACCTCTGACTGAAAACACCTGTGAGGGTTGAGGCGGCAGCGGGAGAAACTCTCAGCCTCACAGGAGAGCTTGTTGGAGAGACCAACAGGGTCCTAGAATGTACACAAGCCCATGCACCCGGGAATCAGCACTGGAAGGGCCCTATTTGACTGTGGGTAGAAGGGGAAGTGACCGAAAACCATCAGAGAGCTGAGTAAGCAGGATTGTTCCCTCTTGGACCCTCCCCCACATACAGTGTCACAACGCAGCAACATGGATTGCCCTGCCCTGGTGAACACCTAAGGCTTCTCCCCTTAATACGTAACAGGTGTGCCAAGACAAAAAAAAAAAATACAACTAAGCAACAAAGAGATAGCTCACCTATCAGATGCACAGTTCAAAACACTGGTAATCAGGATGCTCACAGAATTGGCTGAATATGGTTGCAAATTAGATGAACAAGTGAAGGCTATGCTAAGTGAAATGAAGGAAAATGTACAGGGAACCAACAGTGATGGGAAGGAAACTGGGACTCAAATCAATGGTGTGGACCAGAAGAAAGAAAGAAACATTCAACCAAAACAGAATGAAGAAACAAGAATTCAAAAAAATAAGGAGAGGCTTAGGAACCTCCAGGACTTCTTTAGACTTTCTAACATCCGAATAATAGGGGTACCAGAAGGAGAAGAGGAAGAGCAAGAAATGGAAAACTTATTTGAACAAATAATGAAGGAAAACTTCCCCAATCTGGCAAAGGAAATAGACTTTCTGGGAGTCCAGGAAGCTCAGAGAGTCCCAAAGAAGTTGGACCCAAGGAGGAACATACCAAGGCACATCATAATTGCATTAGCCAAGATTAAAGGTAAAGAGAGAATCCTAAAAGCAGCAAGAGAAAAGGAGACAGTAACCTACAAAGGAGTTCCCATCAGACTGTCAGCTGATTTTTCAAAAGAAACCTTGTAGGCAAGAAGGGGCTGGCAAGAAGTATTCCAAGTCATGAAAGGCAAGGACCTCCATCCAAGATTACTATATCCAGCAAAGCTTTCATTTAGAATGGAAGGGCAGATAAAGTGCTTCCCAGATAAGGTCAAGTTAAAGGAGTTCATCATCACCAAACCCTTAATATATGAAATGTTAAAGGGACCTATCTAAGAAAAAGATCAAAACTATGAACAGTAAAATGACAACAAACTCACAGTTATCAACAACCAAACCTAAA
>VMDR010001100.1:24590-147002 GCA_007922815.1 Macrotus californicus
ACAACTGTAAGAGCATAATCAATAATATATATATAAATACATATATAAATATATAAATATAAATATAAATATATATATATATATATATATATATAAGTCAAGTGGAAAAGGACAGGAAAGTTGCTTTTTTTTTATTTTCTGTTTTTCATTACAGAGGCCCCCCCAGTCCAGTCACCCTAGTGTCAGTTTCACAGATTGAGAACCCCAAATGCTTGGGACATACAACCATCCCTGCATCGTCAGGACACATGTCACTGCAGACTCATTCAGAAAAATTCTTTCCAGACTGACCAGTGACTAACTCAACAGGGCAGCCATAAGAGGCAGGCTGGAACCATAAGTCAGGCAGAGGGGGCAGGATGCTGGAACTTGCATAGTAGACATGATGAAGCCCGGCCTAGACCCCACTCGATGACGGACACATGGACTCAGTGGCAGGCAGAGCTGTCAGCCCCTTCTCAGGTGAGCTCTGTGCAGAAGGTGCTTGACCAGGGTGGTCCACAAGCAATGACAGAGCAGGAGGGAGTATAAAAGCCCAGCCTTTGGCCATATTTGCTCCCAAGCTGCACATAGTGTTGGCTGAAGCTGTCACGCCTGCATCACATTGTATTTCTCCCTCTTCCTACTCATGCTTTCTTTCTCCTCCTTCCATTGGTTTGGCCTCTTAATAAACATCCTATACTCTAAACTCTACCTCTGAATCTGCTCTGAACATGTCACAATGAGGAAATAGAATAGGTAGAATTCTTCAAGACAGAGAATGAGAAGGGCAAGGGACAGACCTGCCTTCTTTTGAGCCATCATCCCCATTCCTTGCCTGAGTTTCTGCTATGGCCAGACCCTGGAGCACAGTGGAAAGGATGCAGGAGTTGGGTTTCCGTCCTCTGTGTCACTTACTGTGGTGTGACCTTGGACTGATCAACCTCTCAGAGCCTCTGTTTACCCACTAGCAAATGGGAAGAGGAATGCTCTTATTGGGGAGTTGAGTCATTGTCAGGGTCTATTATGACAATGGACGTGAAGATGCAGGGGAAACCATAAAACTCCATCTGCTAGTGACCACTTCTCTTCCCTCCAACCAGAGCTCAGAAAGGCAGTAGCAGCTTGAAGGCCATAGCCTGAAAGAAAGAGTTTTCACCCTGCCCTTCCATTGCCAGGATGGTAGGGAGATGGCAGGGAACATTAGGGGCTGGGATGGACAGGAGAGGGAAGCATGCAGTCTCATTAAATTCTTATGCCAGAGGTCCCACTGAGTACTTGCTATAGGCCAGGGACCATGCCAGTCCCTCATGGTGCTCAGTGGGGGTCATGGACATGAACTACAGAAACCCACAAACAGATAAAAACTTCCCACAGGAAATGAGGAGCCGCAGATGGCATCCCTGAGGAAGTGACTCTTGAACCAAGAGATAAATGATGGGTAGGAGCTATGTCGACAAAGCAGGGAGGGACGGTGATCCGTAAAGCTAAGAAAATGCTAGTGCAGAGGAGACCTCCCCTCCCTGTGTGGAGGGGAGTAGTGAGCACAGAGCCTGGGAGGGGAAACTGGAGAAGCTGGGAGTGGGTTGTGGGACCTAGCTAGAGACATGGGTGAGGACCAGATGGGGCAATTCCTGGCAGGTGAGGTAAAAACTGTTATCTTTACCCTAAGTGCAGTGGGAAGCCACAGACTGGCTTTGTGTAGGGCACTAGGATGATTATCCTGACTGCACAGGGAAGGACATGTGGGAGGGAGGACAGAGAGGGTTATATTAGTGACAGCTAGCACTGATTGATTTACTATGCGCCTAGCACACTTGTCAGTACTTCAGTGAAGCAGGCACCTAATGAAACAGGATCCTCATTTTAACCATGAAGAAATTAAAACACAGAGAGAACAAGTAACTAGGATTCCAACCAAATTATCTGGCTGTGAAGCTCCACATTTAACTACACAAAATGAGACAATGGGTAGACCAGATGGATGGCGATTTCAGGCATTTTAATTGGGTGTTAGCAATGGAGCTGAGAAGTGGATGCATTTTGAAGATATGTAAGAGGTCCAACGACAAGACAGAATTCAGTTATAGATTGGTTGTAGGGATGTGGGGGGGATGGTCTCAGGGGCACTGCTGGGGTGGAAGTCGGGGGAGCCACTCATGGAAATGTGGGGCATTGGAAGAGAGCCTGGGTTGTGGTGTTTGGGAGCTGAGACAGGAGGCAGGCAATGGCATGTGTCCACTCAGATCTGCAGAGCACTGAAGTGCCTTAGTAACATATCTGGTAGTATTGGATTCTTGTAGAAAGATATGGTTCTCACCTCCCTCAACATAGCAGCTCTCACTGCTTGGTTCTGACCCATCTGTCATATTCGTTTATTTAACAGAATCTAGTGTGCACAGGGGAAGGGGCCACTACCTCCCTTAAAATCCTTTCTGGAGGCAAGTGAGTCCCCCGCCCCTTCTTGGCTGGAAACTAGCAACAAATCATCCATCGAGCATGTAAGTGTCTACTATGCCGTGAAAATGCAGAAGTGTGTGATGGGGGGTAGTGGGTAAGAGCTAGATTTTGCGGCAGAGTCCGTATCAGTTTTCTCAGGCTGCTGTAACAATAGAAATGTATTTTTACATGGTTATGGAGGCTGGAAGTTCCAATCAAGATGCTGTGTGCTTGACTTCCTGTAAGGACTCTCTTTCTGGCTTGTACTCGGCTGCCTTCTACCTGTGTCCTCACAGGGACTCTTCTCAGGGCTCCACACGTGGATTTGGAAGGGTGACGCATTTCACTGCATAACCGACTCCAAGCCCTACCTGTTATGAGTTGTGAGATTACACCCTTGCACAATTCACCCATCTTTCCAAATGTCAGTTTTCCTATCTGTAAAGTATGGTTACAGAGAGGATGCAATGAGATCATACCTGAGAGATCCAGATAAGCCCAGCGCTGGACAGGCAGTTGCCCCGCAATGGTAGCAATTACTCTCTCTAGAGGCCATCAGAGCCCATAATCTCTCTTCAGACTTGGACGCCTGGGACCATCGGGCCCCCCTCCCCTTTCCTCCTGGCCTTACTGTCCTGATCCTGTGGCCTCTCTTGCAAGAATAGTGGCCATGCGCCCTGAGGTTGGGTCTGAGCTGCCAGCCCAGAGAGGAATGCTCAGCGTCCCCCAGATGCTTTGTCCATGTTCCGCCGCAGCTGTGTTTGCCATTTGCTTCCTTCAAAGGGAGCCCCACCTATGGAGTTTGCTTGGTGAAAGCAGGAGGTGAGGGCAGAGGAAAAGGAGTTTATGTGAAGAGAGTCTCAGACACTGAAAGGTCATTTTTCACGGGACTAATGGATGAAGTGATTCCCTCGGCTGTGAGGCCTGCTCCTTCCTCACCGCTGGTTCCCTGGGGAAGGGTCAGCCCATCTATGACCCCTGAGTTTTCCTGGAGAAGGAGCCCCTGTGGCGTTTTGTCTCCAGTCTTGGAGGTGACGGGGCCCACATGTGGTGGCCCTTCACAGGTGATGAGACAGGTGGCTGGGTCACACATTTTATTGTTGCCCAGAGACTTGAGAATAGGACAGGAAACAGGACAGCTGAGACCCCGATGCCATGGTCTGGTGGCTTGAAGGAAAGGGATTCCAAGAGACTGCAGACCCTGGGAGGGAAAAGTCTCTGCTTATGAAACCTTGGGGGGCACCACGCGTGATTCGGCGACAGGATTTTGTGGGGGAGGAAGACCCCTGCAGACAGGGCTCCCTGACTCGGGCTGTCCCAGCCACCAGCAACTCTCAAGGAAGAGCACAGAGTCCTGGCTGAGATACGACAAGATTCCATCACTTTTGAAACAAGTAGCTGTAGCTGTGTGTGAGCTTGTAAAAATTGTGTGGGAAGCACAGGCCCCTATGCGTGTTAATTTGTTCCAAGCCTCACATTCCTGCTGGGGGTTGCTCTGTGTGAAAGCCCAGGCAATTCTAGCAGCAGCATGCACCCCTTGACCTTGAACTTATCTCCCTTCCAATCTCCCTTTACAGGAGCCTCAAACCGAAAGGAGCAGTGCAGGAATGAAATTTAGTAAACTGGTCTAGACCTTCTAGGAGTCTGTGCACCTGAACTGTGTCCTGCCTGCCTGCAGAATTCCCTGTGTCACAGAAGTGGAAGTCTTTCGTTTCTTAAATATGCTCTCTTGGGATAAAAATTTCAGTGTTGCATAACTGCTCTAACGGGGTAACAGTATGAAAGGTGCTTTAATGTTGGGTTTCAATTCTCTAAAATAATAAATAAAAACTGGGCTCATACCGCCACACGAAAGAAGGAAAGAAAAGAAAAAAGAAACAAGTAGCTCAGTTTCACAGGATTGTCACTATCTGAACATATATGTGTGGGAGGAAAAATTCATGAGCACAGTTTTTTTAAAAAAGTAGTATTTTAAAAAGAAATGAAAAAAAACACCCCACTAAACTTACACTTTTTGTGTACTGGAAGAAAGAGGAAAGAGAAAAAAAACCAGCCATGCACCTGACCCCTCGCTACCCTCTTTCCAGATGGGAGGAATCTCACATGTCTGGAACCTCCCAAGCTGGGGCTCCGTCCGGCACCCCGACGTCCCTGTTTCCTGGAATCTGCTAAAAGAAAATGGCAAACCAGCCAAGATATTTGACTGAGGTTTGTTAAGAAAACATAGTCTCAGTTTGGGTTGTTTTCTGAGAGGAGGGTCAGAGAGATGTGGTTTAAGCAAGAAAATTGCTCGTGGACAGTTATGGAAATAATGACTCTTTTCACTGTCCCGCACGTCTCTGGCTGTGGTTACAGGCAGCAACGTGGAGCAGCGTTTGCAAATTACCTGGGGACCATGGGCAGGGTGGACGGTCGTGGAAAACATCACTCCGTGTCAGTGACCAGGGCGGCCCCACCACCAGGGCATGCGTGTAGGCACTTCAGGGGGAAGTGGGGAGGCTCTGATCTCTGGAGCCTGGCTGGGCTTCCAGCTGAAACAGGAGAACCCGCTTTATCTGATCTGTCATCCACACTCCCCAGAGAAGAACGCCGTTCGCATCTCTGACGTCTACCCAGAGCGAACCTCAAAGGGCTTATTTTCATGCTCTTTTTTAAGGACATGTCAACCAAAGTCTAACTGTTCAACTTGACCTTGAAGATAGTTTCAGGCAGTTAAAGTCCATGGTATTAAAGCATGAATGGTTTCCGTAGCTCTGAATTAACCAAATAAATAATAGTAATGATTCTAAAAGGCAGAAAATCGTAGTTGTTTGACCATCAGAATTCGCTTTTTCCTCTCTGGTGTGTTTTTGCATTAACCCTCTGTGGTATCATGTGTCTGCCATGCTCTATCGTTTTGGGAGATCATGTTACATTTGCGTTTATATTTTGGGTAGACTCAGAAATCGGCCTCACCACCTTCACTCATCAGTGGAGATTATGAGGCTCAAGCAGTGAGGATGGGTCACGCATACACAGTCACTCATCCCACACTTCCTGCATTCCCTCAGCCCATTGACTTTTACTCCGTAGCTGCGGGATGCCTGGTGCTGGGCCAGGCTTTGGGTATGGCGGGATGAGTCAGACCCCAGCCCTGAAAACAAAGAGGTCTCTGGCTAGGCAGTAACATCTGTAACACCACGGGAAGCCAGAGGAGGGGGTGGATAGTTCCCACGAACGAATGTCCCCAGAGAGGGAGAATTGACGTTGGGCCCGGAAGGATGGGGGAGACTTTGGCAGGAAGAAATAAAGGACTAAGGAGCTCTGGGTAGATGATTGTCCCAGTACAAGCAACCTGGGGACTCCAGAAATCCGGACACCTGAGTGGCTGAAACGGCAGTTGTCTGGAAGAAGCAGAATAGAGTGGTGGGTGATTAGTGTCAAATGCAGAACATGGAGAATCTTCAGGAAATAGGAGTTTGGGCTTTTATTTTAATATAGCAGCTGGAAACAGAGAATGTGTGTTTGGAACAGAAAAGATAAGGGGCCTGGAGAAAGTTCAGTCTGGGGTCGGTATGAAGACTGGACTAACAAGGTGGGTTAGACAGGCAGGGGTAAGAGACAGGACAAGCAGACCTGCGCAGAAGTCCGAGAGAGTGGGAGTGGGTGCTAGAGTGGGGGCTTATTGGGGGACAGAGAGAAGAAGGGGCTCTGAGGAAGGTGCATTAGACTAGGAATCCAAGCTTCCAGGCTTAGTCCTGGTCCTACGCTGGGCAGCTGTGTGACCAAGATTTGATCCCTCTGGCTGCCAGTTCTGAAGAGTGAGGGGAAGAGGCTGGGGGGATCAAACATCCTGAACACCGCCATCAGAGGGAAGACAGCTGGACTAGTTTGGAAAAGAGAAACTCAGAGCTGGAGGTGACCCTGGGGATGGTGGTTCTCAAACATTAATGCACCTCAGAATGACCTGAGCGCTTTGTCAAGAGGTGGGTCAGAGCCCAGGGCCCATGCCCTGAAATTCAGATGCTGTCTGGGGCAGCCAGTGGCACTGCAGACTTTGGGAACCCTAACCTTGTGTCTGGAGTGTCATCCGACCCTCTCATACTAGAGGAATTTGAAGCCCAGCGTAAAAGGGGCACTTCCCACCTCCCCCACCATCTAGTGTGGGGACTCCCAGCAAGGTGGCCGTCACCTCAACGTTTCTCCTTCCCACTTGATCCCTGCCTTGGGCCAGCTCCAGCACTTGCTGAGAACCTGCTGAGCTCAAGGATCCCCAAGAACCAGATGTGAAGCTGCAGATTTCAGAGAAGCCAGTCTGATGTGATGCAGGGGCTGGCTCCCCCGTGCCACCTGCGGCTTTGTTGGCCAGGACTCACCAGTCAGCAGCCCCTGTTGGGTCCTCTGGAGAGTGGGTGGGCTCTGCTAGCGCACCTCCCTTTATCCTTTGACACCTGCTCATGCCTTGTTGTCCACAGTCCCTCGCCCCAGCACTGGCATAAGGTGGCTCATTGGAAATGCAGAACCTCAGGCTCAGCCCAGATTCTCACTTAGTGTCTGTGCGATAACAAGATTCCAAAGGACTGTATTTGAGTGCACACTTAAATCTGAGACTCTCTGGTCCCTGCCTTCTCAGCCACCCATACATAGTCCTCACACCCAGGGTAAAGAAAGAAGGGAGTCCTGGCCGGGTGGCTAAGCTGGTGTTCGGCACACCAGAGGTTGCGGGGTTTGATGCCTGGTAGGGGCGCATACGGGAGGCAGCTGCTCAACATGGTTGTTTCTCTCTCGCTCTCCCTTCCGCTCTCTTAAATCAACCATCAGGTCCTCGGGAGAGGATTTTTAAAAAAGAGAAAAAGAAGGAAGGGTGGGGAGGGAGGAAGAACCACTAGCGCTGGCCTGCTAACCTCAGTCGGGTCACATGACACACCTTTTCTTCTTGTTTTCCTGTTTTCACCCGAAAGCTCTGATGACGTGAAGTAGGACTGGAGGGTGGCGGATTTAAGAACCTTGAAATCAAAGCTCTCTTCTGTTTGCCTTGCACGTCCCTAGAAGGGGGGCTCTTTCGCTGTTCCTGTAAGAGAAGTTAAGCTTCGTGGATTATGGGGACACGTCACTGCCACTCTGAGCAGGAAGCACACTAATCCCAGAGCTGGCCTGCAGCGACCAGCTGAAACCCCCGTTAATCGGATTGGCTTCCACCTTGAAGAGTGAAGCACATACTAACAAAACAACTGAGCACCTGGGCTTGATCCTCTTCTCGCTCTGTTTCCGCACCGTGGGACTCCGGTGGCTCGGGCCGGCCCAGACACCTCCGCGGCCCCAGGCGGCGGGCGCAGCGGGCGCGGTGGGCGGGCGGAGCTCCAGGCTCTGGGTCCCAGCTCCGCGCCCGGGCAAGCTGCGCCAGGGCTCAGAGCCTTGCTTCCCCGGCCTGTGCCCGGGGGGTTAAGAATCCTCGTACCTGCTCAGAAGGGGAAGGGATTAGGAGCTCGCGGGGCTGCTCACCGGGCAGCCAGTCCACAGAAACGAGTTTCCTTTCTGAATCCCTGCCTAGAGCTGTGCTCGCCCAGGCAAACGGGGCCCGGAGCTAACATAGCCTCGGTGACGGCCCGCCACCGGGCTCCCCAACAGCAGCAGAGCGGGCTGTGTTCCCCACCGTGGGGGATCCCTGGAAAGGTTTTCCCTGTTCTGAAGCAACAATACAAACAAAATAGGAGCCTAAACACTGCAGGGGAGCCTTGGGGAAGAGAAGCGGCCGCATTAGTCGGTTCTTCTAGGGAAGGCTAGCGCCATCTCTTGGACGAGAGTGGTATCGACTCAGGTCCCTGGTAGGATTGGCTGGTCCTTTCCTTCCACCTCTCCTCAGGCTTTGACGTTAGAACCTCAGGCTTCTCCCCGGAAAAACGTTCTGAATTACTTCTCTATAAAGTTCTTGCATATACTTTTCCCTTCTCTTCCATCCAAACTTTTCTTTCCCTCTGGGTTCACTGGGTCTGTGACTGCTATCTCCAAGTTTCTGTCCTACTTTCTAAAAATACAACTTGGTCCAAACTTTCCAAGAACTAGTTCTGTAAGAGGATTACAGTGATCACGGACCACCAGTGCCTTTCTCCTGCCCTCGGGGCTGGCAGGGACACAGCCCTTCACCTCTGGGACTCGGCTGCCAGATGGCTCCCCTCGGTCCCCCCTCCACCCAGCTCTCCAGCCCTCCAGGTGTGTGACCTTGGGCCATTTACTTAACTTCTCTGTGCCTTGGTTTCCTCAACCATAAAACCAGGCTAATTGCAGAAACCACCTCGAAGGGCTGTTGTCCCATGAAATGAGTTAATACCCAAAGCACCGAGAACAGGCCCGTGGTGTATTAAGAGGCCCGTGTTTGCCACTGTTGGCTTTTAATGCTGTTCTCTCCCACAGCGCTTACTACAGTGGCACGTGATGGCACTCGACTCACCAGGTCTCCCTCCAGGCCAGCGTCTCTGCGGTGTGTGCAGTGGAAACAGCTGGGGTCTGGGCCACACTGGGAAGTGCACGCCATCCACGCACAGACACATCGGCTGGGATGCAGGTGCTCCTCGGACCCCATTTTTAGATCCACTGACTCAATTGTGAACGCCCATGGGCAGTGACTACTTGCACCCCCACCTGTGTAGAGCCGGCACCTGGCCCCTGGGAAGTGCTCAGCTGGTGGTTTTCTTCCCCAGCTCTTTCAGTATATGGGTTTTGAATGAACAAATGACAGACTGACTGGATATTATGTTAAAATAACAGGACAATTTCAAGATCATGGACCGTCTGAGGCGTCTTTCCTTCTCCTTCACTTCCTCCCTTTAGAATATAAGTGTGTGCATTTCCCCTGTTAAAAAATCAATCAGAAAAGGAGATGAAATTAAACATGGATTTCTCATAACACAAATACGAGGAAAGACCCCTCCCAAACAGAATTTATTTATAAAAAATTGCGTACTTATTCTTACATGTTTAAACTTCAGTCACCTTCAAAGTACTCTCCGTTTGATGCAATACACCTGTCAAGACTTCTTTCCCCTTCTCAAAAACAGTGTTTGAACTCATCAATTTTGATGCCTTTGAGTGCTTCTGACGTTTTTTTGTTTCACCTCTTCCATATTGGCAAAACATTTCCCTCTGAAAACTTTTTTCATCCGAGGAAACAGAAAAAGAAATTACTCGAGGTGAGATCAGGTGAACAGGGAGGATGGGGCATGGGGATCATGAGGTTTTTGGTCAAAAACTGCTGAACACTCAGCGAGGTATGGGCAGGTGAGCTCGTAAATCACCCACCATGAAATGGGCAAATGCTTGAAAGAGTTTTAAAAATATTCACTGCAGCTGAATGCAGCCTCTCACAACATCACCAGCTGGCACACTGATGCAGATGGGTTCCTAGAGCACCCACGTAGCAGGGGAAGTCTGTACTACAAGGGGCCTGCTCTCCAGAAGATAATTCCATTTTTGGAAGGGTTCCCCCTCGTATATGGAAACAGGTTACAGGTGAGCATGATGGAGATTTTGGCTCTGAATTTGATGACGCTTTATTACTAAGGAATGACTCTCCCTGTGGCATCAACCATGAGACATGGAAACTTGTTCTTTAAGCTTAGGGACAGCTGACTGAGAGAAAGGAAAGCCAAACCACCCTTCACAGCATGCAATGCTGTTCAGTCTCAAACATGCCACCTTTTGTGAAGAAATCACATGCAGTTACAGTGGGGGCACATCTGTGAGCTCTTTCCAAGGATCTGCAAGGGAAAACACTTCTCTGTTTTCATTTGGAAATGTGACTGCAGCCCTTGGCGAATCACCCTGGCCAACTGGCCCTTCCCGTGGCACCTGACTCCTCCATCCTGTGACACAGCAGAACACATGGCCCACATGCATGAAGACATTCTGATGCACCCAAGAGGGGCCGGCCTGGGCCTGGAAGTCATGGCCAGGGCAGAGTCTCCAGGGGCTCAGATTTCATTGACTGTAATGTCCCTCGCTACCAGGCCCGCCAAGGCCACCAGTAGATCAGCTGACCTAACGCTTCCAGCCCTGGCTCTTCTCAGGGGGACCGCCTCCAAACTCTCCCCATCACTATGAACTAAAAGGACATTGGAGCTTCGAGACTGAAGCTCACAAGACTTAGACACACACACAGCCTTTCTCAAGGTGTGTGTCCACAGGTTCAATCCCAGGCTCACAGCACACAGGAGATGCCTAAGGAACTGGCCTCTAGCTCTTTCTAGAGAGATGAATGATGCCTTTACACAAAATTTTCCAAGCTGAGAAGGGAGGTAGGTGATGAGGTAGGAATTGGGTCTGGGTTCCCAGCAGAAGCTGCAGTCAGTGCATGCATCTCTGGCGCCACCTGGTGGAGAGGTGGGGTTGTCCCAGCGCTTGACAGCCAGCTCCTCACCTCTGGCCTGGCCCAGAATTCTTCCCAACCAGCCCTTCTTAAGGCTTGGTGACCACAGGATGTGTTTTAGAAATATTTTTAACATTGCACCTTATTTGGGGGGCCTTCTCCAGGAAGGTGAAGGTAACTCTCCATATGAGAGAGTCAATATGAGTTGAAAATAGGTTTCAAAGGAACCAGAGCTCTGAGATTGCAGGCCACAAAACACTCACAGGGACACACACACAGATAGACACAGACACACAGACAACAGACATGTGGCACTCACACATGTAGACACACACACACGCAGGGGCCCCACACACAGGGACACATACACATATACACACAAACATGCACACTCAGAAACACAGGCATACACATGCAGGGACACACAAACATACCAGGACATTCAAAAAGACAAGCGTGTGTCCAGTTTCTATCCCCAGTTCTTGCTCCAGCCCTGCCCAGGCCCCTGGGGGCAGCCTGCCCACTGCACACTGGCTTCTCCCGCCGCCTTCCAGAGTGGGAGGGAAGCATTCAAAATGACGATTCCCACTGTCCAAACCTGCCTTATCAAGGTCCTGCCTCTGGTTAAAAAACAAAACAAAACAGAAAACCTCTCCTTCTCTGCAACCTCTGATAAGGATGCAGGTTTGGCCGTCCCAGGAGAGGGAACAATGGGACAAGCCAGGATCTTCCGGTGGGAGGCAGTGTGGTTGACGGTTTACACTCACATTCTCTGCCTTTATCAGGGCGAGGGCGGAAGGTCCTGGGTTGACCACTCCCACCCCACTCCCCCCACCCTCCTGGGGGGCTGGCTGCTGGCCCCTCGGCTGCAAAGACATTCCTGGTGAGGGCTAATGATTCACTGGGCTGATGGAGACTTGGAGGCTCCATGTTTCTTCCCCAGAAAGGGCACACAAAAGCAACGAATGACACTCTGCCCTTCACAACACATGAGGGTGACCCTGAAGGGAGCTCATGTGAAGTGACAAGAGGCCTGGGAGAGAGGATTCAGAGAAGATGAAGGGACACTGTACAAACCACAAACCTTAAGTGCCAGCCGTCTGCAAGTCCTGACAGCTGCGGGGAAGGCAAGGGGTGCCTACCCCGCAGGAAACCTCAGCTTTCAGGCCTGGGTGTGAATCTCGTCCCGAGCTGTGTGACCATGGGCGGGCCACTTAACCTCTCTGAGCCCCAGCTCCCTCATCCATGAAAAGAGGGTGTCTTACCCAGCTTCCAGGCACCATATGAATAATCGTGTGTTTGCCTATCCTGGGTGGTTGCCCACCCTATGAGTCCTATACTGTTAATGTAGCTTCCTCTAAGAGCTAGAACAGCTCAGTGACTAATCACAGAAGCTTTGGATCAGACTCTGGTTTGAATCCTGTCCCTGCTGCTTAACAACCACGTGAACTTGGATAAAATGATTTTAACCAATGTGCAATCTTTTTTCAGTGAATAATAGAGAACCTCTGTTAATGTTTCCTTCTTCAATGCACTAAGGCAGCTTTACTGTGAGCATGGACCAGACGGTGTGGGCTTAAAACCCAGTGACCATCGCATAATGCCACTTTGAAAAACTCTGTGCCACACGAAGGCAAATGCAGAGAGGTACAGACAGCCTCAGAATCTCAGGTTAAGAAAATAGGATGAGACCAGCGATTTCTTCAAAGGAGAACTGTTGAATTAACCAATCTGACACAGGTCCTATGGCGAGGTCGGAACCATTATTGCTCACTATGGACGTTTCCACGGGGAGCGCTTTTCAACCACGACTCTCGCTCTCCCCACCTCTTCCGCTCTCCTCCAGAGGAAGAGGCGGGGCTTACCCTGCCGGAAACCGTCTTCCTCTCCGCGTCGTGGTTACCCTGTCTGGAGAAGGTGGTCAGCTCCTGTATTGCCGCACCCCTTCTGCTGGCGTCTTGGAAGATCCTGGCTTTCTATTCATAAGACTGTACCAAATCGCTCTCTACCATCTAGCCCACATTCTTTCTTACACATTTAACCTCTGCCCCAACCCTTCCTTCGCTTCCCACGTGGAGAGCCAGCCTTGGCTCCTGCCTCCGACGCCTGCGGAGGGGGTAGAAGTAGTGAGTCTGGAGCTGGGTCGAGGCTCCTGGGGGCCGCCTGACTCTTCCAGCTGAGCCATGTCTAATGCTGAGCAGACTGTGACCAACAACCCCAAGACGTACGCTTTTAAGGAGGCATGCTGCAGTGTGGTGGTGTGTGTGGGGGGCCTTCCTCCTAACTGAGAAAATGTGGGGTCCAACAGACAGGATGCGTTTTAACCTCCCAGCAGAGTAGGCTCAAGTCATTCTGGAGACCCAAAGTCACAGGAGAAGCGAATGTGAGGGATTCTAGTGCCTGCGTAATGTTCAACTCCCAAATGTGCCCCTGCCCCAAGGACGAAGTGATGCTGCTCAAGAGAGAGCTTCCAAGATGTCATTTCAGACCCTTTTCCCTGACTTTCTCTGTATGTGTACATCACATTTCATCATTTTGCAGAACCCAAATGGCACAGAACTGAAAACCACCTAAATAGCTGAGTAGCCCACCTACACCTACCAGGTGTGGCTAAATAGCTGGTGAGTGGTCACGTGGTCCATGTGAGGACACCCACAAGCAGGGGAGAGGTTGGCCATTCCATATGGTGCTTCTCTGATTTCAGGTTCTTTTTTGAGTTTGGCCCAAGGGCACCCCTGCTGAGCCCAGACCGTTACCTTTCCGGGTGTTCATTCATCCACACAGGGGAAGACATGTACTGGTAGCTCACTGTTGCCATGCACCATGCTGGATCCTGGACTGAGGGAGCAGGAATGTAGTCTTGCTTCCAAGGGGAACAGCGGACCGTCCTTCCACTGTTCCTCCATGGTCCAGTCTGGGCTCTCTCCTCCCCCTCGTCTGCAGCTGGCCTAGACCCCTCTGCACGTGCATGTGTCGAATTGGTGTTGGAAGCAGCTCCACACAGAATAGATAAGTCCTCTTTCATGATCTGTTTTACGAAATGCCACCTATGTTTGAGTGGTCATGTCCCCCCACCCCATGTCCTGTCCGCACGAGGCAAAATAGTTTAAGAACAGAAAATTGAGTCAGTCCTGGGACAAGCATCGGTTCACCCTCTTACACCTCGGGTGAGCCAAGCAACTTGTTTAATCTGAGTGTCAGGATTTTTTATTTTCAATTTGTTTCAGGAGGAAGATTGCAAAGAATAATGAGACAACATGTTTGAAGTGTTCAGGTGTCGACCCCTTCGCTCACCAACTGCTAAATATGCCCCGTCTCACTGCACTCGTGTCCCAGCCCTGACCTGCTTGTCACAGGTGCTGTGGCTCAGCCCCGCTCCCAGGTGCTCTGAACATGGTGAGGACCCCAGCATCAGTAAGCTCCAGTGAGTTTTTTAAACTTGGCCCATCCCTTTACCTGCTCTCTGGGATCCTGAACTTGTCGCATAACCTGTTGTCTTCTCTGCCCGCAGCAGCTGGAGCTGTCTTAATGTACCATCCAGGCCCTCACCCCAGGGAGGTGTGAGTAAGTAAGGTCAAGGGCAGCAACCTGGAATCTGTCCCCAGGACCTCCCTTCCAGATGGCTGTCGACCTTTGGTTAGGACTCTTGGCCATATCCATGCAACCAGTCATGGCCTTGTAGTATCTCAGAACTGTTTTATGAAGTCCTCTCAAAATGAAATTCTGGCTACCATTTTGTATTATTTTCTTTAGGGAACATGAAACATGAAAAATTAACTTTAAAAAAAAAATCAAGTTCTTACATTTAACATGCTTCCTGCTTAAGTCTGTAATTCAACTTGTTCTGGAACAAATCATAACCAAGTAATATGATGTCTTGCCTCACCAAAATAAAATTTTGTAAAAAAAACTTTATGAGAAAATGAATGAAGCTTTTTATGCTTTATAAAATTAGTTTAAAATAAAAAGTATAAGTTAGAAGAGTCTGCATATTTATGTCCGTGTAGAACTAACTTGGGCTGGCTTTTAAATAAAGTCAAAAGAAAATTAAATAACTCCTGACAAGCTGACACTAGCTTTACATTTTCAACATAAAGCTTTGCAAATTCATCAGAGAAAGAGCATCAGACTTGTTCAAAGAAGTCCACACTGCTCGTGAGAGAGGGGGCCTTGGCGCACAGGGTGTGCAGAACTTAGAAAATGCTAGAAGATACACGTATCCATGGTGTGTGAGCAGGATTCTAACATGGCCCCAAGGTATCTATTTCCTGGTGGGCATGCCCTACAGAATCTTTCCTACTGGATCGTGAGTGAACCCTGCACATGAGGGATCCTGACTCCCATGATTAGGTTATTACCTGTGATAAGAGGAAGTTTTCAGATGTAATTAAGGCCCTAATAAGTTGACTTTGAATTAATTTAAAAAAGATTATCCTGGGTGGGCCTGGTTTAATCAGGAAAACCCCTATAAGAAGTCAGACTCAAAGGGAAAGAGTGTCTCTTACTGGCCTTGAAGGAGCCACTGCCTTGCTGAGGAGAGGGCCAGGTGGCAAGGAACCCAGGTGGCCTCTGTGAGTTGACAGTGGCCCTGGCTGACAGCCAGGAAGAAAATGAGACCTCAGTCCTGCAATCACAAGGAACCAACTTCTGCCAACAACCAGGGAGCTTAGGACAGGGTCCCTGCTTCAGATGAGACCACAGTTCGGCTGATCCCTGGATTTCAGCCTGGTGAGATCCTGCACAGAGGATGCAGTGACATGGTGCCTGGACTCCTGACCTGTGGACGCTGTCAGATATCAGATGAGTGCTGTTCGTGGTCGTTTGTCACTCAGCAGTAGATAATTAATTCACATGGGACCACTTAAAAGTCGGGAGGAGAGCTGGCCAGAGGAGGCACAACCCAGGATGACACATCCAGAGTAAACTGGCTTGACTTCGTGGGCAGTTTCCATGTGGCCACAGAAACGAGCTTTGTGGGGTTGAGACTTCACACTGAGTGTTCCACACCTGGACACAGACCATCCCTCCTTTCACGGCAGTGGTTGTCAAACTTCGCCAGGCACCAGAATCACATGAAGGGTTTTGGAACCGATGGCTGGGCCAGGACTGGTGGCTGAGTCTCTGCCTCAGGCCTGGGGCAGGGTCCAAGAGTACGTAGGTCTAACAAGTCCCCGGGCAAAGCTGATGCTGCTGGGCCAGGGACCACACTTTGAGAACCACTCCTCTGTGATAGAGAAGGAGGTCTTAGTTTCCTGTGACACTTGGTTCCTGTGTCCAGCCTGCTCCTCCTTCAACATGAAAACATTTTAAAGAAGTTTTAAAACATGATAAAGAGAAGGGACAGAGCCCAACATGCCTTGGAGCAGTCTGATTAGTTACCTGAGAACATCTGCTCAGATGGAGCAACCAGCGACCAGTTCAGCCAGGTTTTTAAACTGCAATGCTCTGTGTCCACCGTGAAAGGTCCACCTGGGGGCCCATGGGGCATCTGTGCTATCCCTCTTTGCCATCACCTTCCCAGCTCTGGAGCGTCAGCTGTCAGTTCCGCACCTGTCCCCTGAGGCATGTCCCTCTAGGCCCCCGTTCCCAGGTGGCAGTGTGGAAAGGTGCTTCAGGGAAGCAGCGAGCTCTCTGCATCGGTCCTGACCTACGATCTCACCCTGCACCACGTGGAGATGTGTCCAGGGCACCAGGCTGGGAGCCAGAATGAACTTTTGGCTGAGCCTTGGGAAGATGCAAGGTTCCACAAAGTTCCCTGAAGACTACTTGAGATGAGAAGAGGAGACACATGTCCTGCTGGCAGAAGTGAGACTGTGTGGGGGTTGTGAGCACACGGGGCGAGCGGAGGTGCAGAAAGAGCAGAGAGAGGACAAGGTTCTTCATGGAACGAGGAGTATGAACTGGAGAGTGCTTTGAAATTAGATTGAGACAGGAGCAGAGGGTCACCGTTCTTTTATGACACAATTTAAGAATGATTTATTTGGGGGGACTCAGCATTATCATCTCCAAAACTACCATGCATGTCAGAGAACTTGCTAATCATCTGGAGGGGGTGGGGGTGTTGGGGAACCTAACTGAAAACATCTGGTGCAGCTGAACACAATCGTAATGTCTTGTTTCTATTATTTCACTCATGATAGAACCTTGAAAGAGTGGAACTGAGTGACGAGCCGAGTACATTTGTATTTCTGCGCAGCGTGGAGGCGTGCCTTCACTTTGCATCCCCAAATAAAAATGACTGATCTTTTCCATTAGAGCAGTGCGGCTCACCCCAGCTGCCCACTTTGATGCTTTTATTTATCTTTCCCCCAAGAAATAGAAGCACTTTGGGGGCCTTTCCCCAGCTGCTGGGAAATGATTGATGGGAGGGCTCCTCTCAGCCCAAGTAACGCAGTATCTGAAGCTTTGGGCGCTGGATCCAAGGACGTGAAGGCCCACTGCCAAAAGAGCCATAGCATTGAGGTCTGGCAGCCTCACTGAATCACAGCAAGAGGATGACAAAGTGCAAGACCAGCCCCACGCCAGCTGTGAAATGGGCCCCCTCAGAAACTGACTTGGGCCGGTCAGGTCTGCTCCCTCTCACAAGGGTTTGTGTTCTGCCTTTCAAATTGCCGTCATCTTGGCCAAGGTTGGCAGCCCTTGTGACACACACAAGAGGAAAGGCGTCAAGAGAGAGTGATTTGAGGTCAGAGAAATATCCAGTGTCTGGTCACATGTCAGGCCCGGGGCTGGTGACTCCCGTACCACGGCACTCAGATGAGCCTGGGGTGGGAAGATCAAGGCCACAAGCTACCTGGCGAGATCCTCAGAGAGAGGAGGCATATGGAAAATCTAGAGGCTGCCCCTGGTTTCCTGAAAGTGAGGAGTCACTGCTGTTGTGACGCTCTATTTACCGGCAGTCACGCAGTTTGCATGAATAGCCACGGTGTGCTCACTCCACAAATGTCGTGTGACCACAGAACGAGGGGCGCTCTGCGTCCGAGTGCTCATCTGGAATGTTTCCATGACAATCTCAGCGTCAGAGGCCTCTTTCCATTCTGAGCATAAAAACAGAGGCCTCGGGGGGAGACCTTTGGTCCCTCTGCTCCAGAAGGGACTAGGAATAAAAGAGAGGGGACAAGAAGGACCTGGAGAGGCCGACAGTGCTGTCTGGGTGCCAGACACCCCATTTGCTTGCCTCTCCCTTCCGCAAGCTCCCGGACACAGTAACATAACAAAACCCACAACTTTCAGCACAGATCTCTCCTGTGCGACTTCAGTCGCTAAAAAAAGCGCAAATGCAGACTCCTATGTAAATCTGATTTGCCATGCTAGGCCAAGCTTATTTTATTACATACATTCTGCATTCTAAGAACTAATAACTTCATATTGTAAACATTAAGCATACAGAGTTAAATTTCAAGGCCACATTATAGCATCGATTGTCTCTTTTGTCATGTATCTTTGGCTGGCCGAGATCAACTCGTAGTGTATAAATGCATAAGTTATATAATTATTATATAAAAAGGGAAAAAAAACACATTGCCTTGTATACTTCACTCTGACAAACGCACAGCGTTCGCGACTCGAAAGGAACACTGGAGCCCACCTCACCCAGGTGCCCGGGGGGGATGTCGGCCTGTGGCCGCCTAGATGGCTTCTCTCACCTGACCCCGTGGAGAATAGAGCCCCCACGAAAGTGTGCTGTCCTGAATGATCATTTTAAATAGCAGTCAATTCCAGTTACAATTTTCTCTTGACAAACAAACAAACACAAAAAGAGATGCACGTTTCTGTGTGTCTGAATTCTCCCACTTCGCCGCCCTCCGTTCCGCTGCGCCCTCCCTGCAACACTGGGTCGGGCGTGAGACCGACTGCATCCACCCTCGAGTGTCCGCGACACCTTCTCCACGGTCCCAGCACGGCCCTAAGTCCAGCCTTCACCACTTCAGAATCTTCTGCCCCGGCCTGCCCCCTCCTGCTCAGCCTCCTCCTGCGCTGCCCCCTCCTCTTGCACGTCCTTCAGCCCCGTCTCCAGCCACATGCTCTCCCTGCACGTTCTCAGTCCGCCGCTCGGCCCCTCGTTCCTGGAATACTGGAAAGGACTTGGAAACTCTGGGTCGTCTTCACAGTTTGAGAGAGCTGCCCGCCCTCCTTCGAATGGAACGAATCTGATTTCACCAGAAACCGCAAACGCCAATGAGTTCCGTATCAACAACGTCTGTAGCACAGTCTCTCTCTTTTCTCCTTTTCTTTCTTCTCTTTTTTCTTTTTTGATATGTTTCTATTTTTAAATACAGGTAGTTTTCCTTAAAATGATGTTATGAACGGTGTGTTAGGTCAAGACTGTGTTATCTGTATTGCTTTAGTTCAGTCCTGGTTGGCGTTATTAGCAGGGTCCCAAACTCTACTCTAAAGTGTATACGCTTCCTAAGACCACTCTCTTTGGCACCTTGTCCTAGGACTTCATGCTTCTACTTACAATGTCTTTTACAAGGTTGGTCCACAGATTATATGTCCATATACGTTACATTTTTAGCATCCTCTTTACTTCTGTAGTAATACTTTGGCAATTCCCTCCCGCTAAGAGTCTTTGGATCTCGTCCCCGGCTTCCTTCCCCAGCCCCCCATCAAGCTTTCCCATTCCTCTTGAGGCACTTTTTGATTCCTCTTCTCCAATCGAGTTTGTGGCAATTTACTGGTGATTGTGTGTTGTTGGGAAGGGCCTCTCTCAGGTCTTTAGTAGTAAGTGCCCAGATGAGAAGGCATGTGGCTGGCCGGAAGCCTAGTGTTAGGGTACAGACCTCCAGTGGGTGAATTCCAGTACGGGTTTGGGGCAGCAAAAAAACTGGATGACGTCACAGGGAGGGCCGGAGGGTGGGGAGCCACAAAGTTCATCTTCTGTGGGTGGGCATGATAGGAGCCCATGTACGGCAGGTCCGAGGGGTACTTGTAGAGAGATGATTCTGGAGGGTGGGGCTGGAGGGCCTGGGCGATCCCATGGAAGTCGAACTTGTAGGCGTAGCGCTTCCCGTGGACCTTGGTCATGATGTTTTTGTCGTAGTAGTAGCGGAGGGCACGGCTGAGTTTATCGTAGTTCATGTTGGGTTTGCTTTTCCGCTCCCCCCAGCGCCGGGCTACCTCGTCGGGATCCGTCATCTTGAATTCCCCGTTGGTGCCCTCCCAGGTGATGCAGTTGGAGTTTGAGCTGTCAGACAGGAGCTCCAGGAGGAACTGCCAAAGCTGGATCTGTCCACTCCCTAAAGAGGACAGACGGGAAACACAAGACCAGTGAGGACAGGTTCCACAGAAAGGCGGTCTTTCTTCAGTCACAGAGGTGGGTGCTGCTGATGCACCCAGGCCCCTTTACCAGGCCTGTGTCCCTGTCCCTCAGATGAAGGGGCCTCCCCTGTTCTCCAGATCACTGTCCATGGCTGGACAGGGTCTGCCTCCCCCACCCCAGCAGCCCATGGCCAGAGGGACAGACAAAGGGTACTGGGGACGGGGCCCCCTCGCCTCTAGGAGGGGCCAAGTGTGTGATGCTGTTCATGCTCCAGAGGGTCCCTGCGATCAGACAAGCAGGGGCCCAGCTAAGGCCCCAGCATCCTAGCTTTTCCCTGCCCTGTCCTGCTTCCTCACACCCTCTCTCCCGAGAATGCAACCTTCATGAGTCATACGCACAAGTATCCTTATCCCAAACTCTTAGTCCAGGGGAGCTGACCTAGGACAATGATCCTTGGTGAGTAACCATCAGGCTAGGCTGGTCAATAGACCCAAGTCCTTTATCAAAAGCAGAGACTTCCTAGGGGGCCAACCCTGGTGGGTTCCATCCCATTCTGACTGCCCTAGAGAGGCAGCCAGGTCAACGTGTTTTGGGGGGTGAGAGGGCTTATTTTTCCTCTTTTTGTGAGGCAGAATATGTCATTATGTCGATGACAATAATGACTTCACACCATTTATATTGGCTAGGTCAAGTGAAATAATAAAAGTCAGATTTAGGAAATGAACCTCTAAAAAGTTTATGGAAAAAAAGAGAGAATGGAAGTAAACACCGTTATTTTAACATAACATTTTGCTGGCACTCAGAAAGCCATTCTGTCAAAACTTTTCCTAGAACAGAATTAACCCACTCAAAATGAGGAAGTTTAGAAAAAACTTGGCTCTTTGTCAAACCAGATCGCCCATTTCCAGTATTTGGGCAAATGCGCCCTAACGGAAATCCATGTGCTGGGTCCCCGCGCTGCAGTGCCCACTGTGTTCAGAAGTGTTTCCAATTGAAAGAGCACACCAGTCCTTCAGGGTAACGCGTGGCCCCCTGAAGGAGGGAAGCACGTGAATATTGACGGTGATACTGAGTCGCAGGAGAGGCAGGGATGCTCTGAACATGGATAAGAAGCCGTTCCTTCCTCCTAAACTCCAACTACAGCACTGCCTCGGGCTCATGACCAAAACGTGACCTTTTATTACACCATCAGCAAGAATCAATAGAAGTGACCAGGTGATTAAAGTCACTTTAACTGGCAACTGTTCTGGGAATAGATGCGATGTAAGAATCAATCGTAGATTTGTTTCCACTCAGCCCATCTCACTGAGCTCCAAATACACATTGTCTGCCTCATAAATCCCCATTTCCACACTGGCTCCATGGAAACGGACGTGCGTGTGAGAGCCCGTCCACACAACGGCATCGTGAGAAAGGTCAGCCTTTCCTGACTGCAGTCTGGAGGGTTACCGTCTTCAGCCGCGCAACACATTTGAAAGGTATTAGCAGCTTGTAGTTCATCACAATGGGAGCCCTCGCTTCTTCGGGACAACGTGTTCAAACTGTTCTCAATCAAGTGTTCTTGCCCCCAACGTTTCATTAATATGCATTAAAAATACAAAGATGGTATGAGAAAGCCATATGGTTTTGGTATATACATTGTAACCAAAGGATTAATACTTGAAAAAAATTCCATACATGACCTGGGAATAGGAGAAAACATGGTTTTTTGATTTATGGGTCTAACATATGCTTCCCTAGAAACAGACAATTGTCTGAAAATAAATATCCACTGTCAGCCTCCTCCCATGAAGAGAGCAATTCCACACATTTTGTGTAAATACACAGACTTTCCTAAGCGGCCCAAATACTTGGTATCTGTTCAAGCTTTGGCATTGCCCCTGGAGAATCTGTCGTTTCTAAACACGTGGGACAGAGAACCAGTGGACCAAAGTGGCCTCCCACCCCTGCTGCTTCCAAAGCACCAGGAAGGCGGGGACCTAGATCCCTGGCTGGAAACTCAAAGCTCATGGGGATGGAGGGGCATTTCTCCCTGTTTTACCCTAAATTAGCCTTCAAGATACAGGGCCCAGACTTCTGAGCATTTCCAGGGTCAACAGGAGTAAGAGATCTGTAAACAAAATCCACCAGCTTCCAAAACGTGGGACACAACTGTTAGTGCCAAAGTGGTGAATGTTTGTAAAACGGAACGTCACGCCTAGCTCACAAGTCGTTAAATCTAACGTTCATTGCAAAACCCACGGCACTCGCGGTACTTTATCCCTGGGCAGGTATTCTCAAGGATGCGCCGTGGTTGCCGAGAAGTCCCAGTCGATGGTGAATTAAAAATTACTTATGGCCACAATTTCAAAAGCAATCTTTTCTAGTCTTCTACTGTCAAAACAATCATGTTTCCTGTGCAATAAAAATGCATTTCAGAATGCTGGACAGGGGTTCCAAGGCAGGGACACCTACAGTTTTGGAAGCCAAAGAGTGACTTGGGTCTCACTGGCCAAACCTGCCAGTAGAAGAAGCTCTTGTAAGACACGACCCTCCACCCCCAGCAGCACCCCACCTGCACCTCGTGAATCAAACACCTGTCACACCTGTTTTCTCCCTCTCCCAGGACAACATCCTTAACACCAGGGAGGAGCCGGTACTTGAGTCCTACTTTTCTCCAGGGCAGGACCGGGCGGCGGGGGGACAAGGACGCAGGCGGCCCGCCCACAGGAGAGCCCGGCGGGATGAGCGGCACGGGGCTGAGAGAGGATGAAAAGCGGTCCTTGCGTGTTTCGGAGGAAAGCAGTCCCCTAACGCGATGGAAAGAAGAGAAACACGGTAGGAGAGAGGTACAGACAGAGCACAAAAGGGCAAAACGTCTGAGCAGTGTAGAAACCACAGACAAGAGCAGAGCAGGGAGTGGGTCAGCAGTTGTGGGCAAGCAGGACTGTCCCTGAGCAGGGCACTGTGGGGACGGCTGACGGAGGTGCCAGGGTGGCCGTCGTTTGGGGCCATCTCGGCTGGGGCGCCACAGAAGAACCGTGTGAAAATTGAAGCAGCAGGCGCGTCCCAGGGAAGGCGCGGCCCAGGGTTAGCGGGGCTCAGAAAGCACTTCTTGGAGGGGCCACTTTGGTGACGGCACTGCCTGGCTGAATCCTGGCTCTGCCACTTGGGGACCTCGGGAAGCTCACCCAGCTCTCTATGCCTCGGTGCTGTCATCTGCAAAATGGGGTGACGGTAACAGTACTATCTCCCAGGGCCACTGTGAGGATGAACTTGGTAGACAAACATTCTTACCGTGATTGCTTTGGGCTGAAGACCCCAGATTAAAGACAGGTCACCCCTTGCCTGGAACCTGGAGATGCCCACATAGAGCTTGTGGTGTGCCAGGCACTGTTCTGATCACTCTACGTGAGTTTATGTAACAGTCCCCTCAAGAATCACGTGACTGCTCAGGGCAGAGATGAAACTAGAGCCCGGAGAAGTAAGGGAATGAAGGCTGGCTAAGGCCAGCAAGCGTCGGAAGCCTGCCCCAGGCTGTGACCCTGAATCACGGCACAAACTTGCCCTCAGGCTTGTTTCTGCCCACAGTCCCCTCAAGTCCTCCCCAGGCTGTCCCCTCCCTGAGCCTGGAGCTTGTAAATTCCCAGCAGTGGACCGGACATTCCTCCTTCCTAACAGACCTCGGAACACTCCTGAACCGGGTCTCTGGTTTTGCGTGGAGCCAGATGCAGGTTCCCGCCCACCATGAAAACTACCTGGTTGTCATCAGGGCCGCTGAGCCTAACACGACAGAGCTCTCTCATGGAAAGGTGGTCTCAGTTCACTCACAGAGCCACCTGAAATGCTTGGCTGGCCTGAAGGGACATCGAGGAGCTGTGTGACCCACGGCACAGCAACACAGGGACACGTGCCTCGCAGCAGGAGAGATACAACCAAGCACGTATCTGGGATGGAGATGCTGGGATGCCGCTGTCACCTGCGCATTCCCACCGGGTGACATCATCTTTCTATTGAACATGCTGAAAGAATTTGTGCCGTGTGAAGAGCCAAGGCAGCCGTGGAAGTGAGGAAGGATTTATTTACAGCGGAATGACAGTCTCAAACAGGAAGAAGCGTGAACAGAAAGATAAAAGACACCGTGGTGTCGGGGGAAAGGCCACAGGAGTACAACCAAGATGGCGTGAGGATGGATGGAGAGGGACTGGGTCATGACAAGCTAAGCGAAGTAAACCTTTCTATTCAGACCGTCCCCAGGACCACTGAGGAAGGTCTCCGGGGTAGAAGGGTGGCCCCTTGCTCCAGATATGAGAGGCCACTGACCTGTTAGGTGCCCAGGACTGCGATGGTCTGCAGTCTTCTCCTGGCTGTGCCCTGGGTCCCTCTACCTAGAGTGGGTACCCCAGTGGCTGGGCACAGTGTGCCTCTGTGAAAGCTGATGCTCCACTGAGGGGCTAGCCTCTCTCTGTGGCCCCACAACCCCCCAGCCACACCTTGGAGCTGTGACAACATGGGCACGGACATCAATTTCATTCGGCCAGCTTGTGTGAGTGGAGAAGCCAGGGTGGTCTTGTTTGGCACCCCTGACATGCCCCTCCCCTTCATCCCTGACCTTGGACCCTGCCTGCACACCTCAACAGTTGTCAAACTGAGTGGCAACCCTTCCTTTGCCTTCTCTTGCTCCCCATTGGCCAAGCCCTCTCCTCTCCCCCAGGCTTCCACAGAGCAGTTTAGAGGAAGAACAGGAGAACAGATTTTGCAGACGGAGTCAGGTTCAAATCTGGCCTCCCTTCTCACCAGCTGTGTGACCTGTAAAAGGTCACCTAACTTCTCTGAACCTTGGGATCCTCTTGTGTAGGGTGAAGATAATGACCTCCGAGGGCTTCGAGGAGATGGGGCCACAGCCGTAAGCACTGGCCCAGGCACACAGAACATTAGAATGTTCTCTCACATTATCGCAGGAATGTTCCCAGAGTGCTCCAGCTTCCGTCTCTTCCTCGTTCTAACCTCCCCCAAATGCTGCTGCCAGATCGGCCTTCCCAAACCATGGCTGATCATAATCATCTCAAAACACAGCCACCCTTCTTACCTGAAGGGCTACAGAGGCCATCACAAATGGAAAGTGGACCACAGGCGTGAGGAGGGACCAGAGGAGGAAGAAGCGTGGCCCCCATGTGGATGCTCACATGCGAGGAAAGAGCCCGTGGCACCCCTGGCTTGCACAGTGTTGGAATTACCCGTGTCCACTTCTGCATTGGAATGTACGCTCTTTGAGGGTCAGGATGATACCTTATTGCTCTCACATTCATTTAATTCCACAAATAACTACTGAGCACCTGCTCTCAGCCCTGAGTGGGGGGAGTCCCTTCTAACTGGTCAGACGCTGAAAGGATCTTTGTTGAGTGAGTTAACCTGAACTAAAATGTAATGCCCAACAGGGCAGACTCTCCGTAGTAATGTTTCGTGTTCTCAAAGTATACGTTCCCTTGAGAGGGTGTTTGCTGACTGCACCTGAACGTTCCCATCTCCAACCCCCTTCTGGCCTCCATGTTTAGGAAATACACATTCCAGCTTGTACGTGCAAGACGCCTGTGACATCTTGGCACTTGAACTTGCTGTGGAAGATGGGCAGCCTGTGCTGTGAATTTCCGCAGTGCAGCTGGCTCTGATCTGAATGTAAACAACAAAACAATGTGGTCGGCACTGAAATGTGATGACAGGTGACAGTCCTTGGCAAGGCGCAGGTTACCAGCGGGCCAATTGTGGATCTGCACTTCCTTCTGACCTCTAAGGTGAGAAACCGACCATTCACGGAAGATAATCCTAAACTGGAAAATGTGTGGCTGTGGTTAGCATTCTCTTTTCTTAAAATGCAATGTAACTGCTTGTGTAATAGGTTGAATCGTGCCCCTTCCCAAATTCACATGTTGGAGTCGTCAGCCCCCCAGAGCCTCAGACTGTGACCTTATTTGGACACAAGGTCTTTACAGAGGTGACTGAGTTAAAGTGAGGCCATTGGAGACCTCAGTCCAGTAGGACTGGTGTTGTTAGGACAAGGTGACTTCAGATAAAGAGACACACAGAGAGGGAAGACAAGGAAAGAGACACAGCAAAAGGGCAGAAGGTGGTCATCTGCAAGCCAAGGACTAAGTCCTAGAACAGACCCTCCCTTCGTGGCCCTCGGAAGGAGCCACCCCACCACCTTGATTTTGGACTTTGTGCTCCAAACTGTGGCACAGGACGTGTCTGTTGTCCGTGCCTCGCCCACTCACCTGTGGTACTTTGTTCTAGCAACCCTAGAAACCCATGTCGCTTGGATAAGGTAAAGATGCTCTTTGCTGAGGCTCAAATCTTAATGTATCACCTGGCCCATTGTTTTCCCACTCGGGCCAATGACCCAGTGAGATCAAACCCTAGAATCTGTTCGCTGCCACCCAGGTACCTCTGCCGGAGCTGAGTCACCAGCAGCACCTCACCTGGATTTGCAAGGCGGCTGCTCGTGGGCCCCAGGATCTGGTAAGGATCTGCAGCAGAAAGAGAAGAAGTCAAGTCCCCAGGACACGGCCATGACTCGGTGAGATGTAACTGCAGGCCTTGTGCCGCCCCCTTGTGTTTCCAGATCTCAGGGCTGAGAATGCCCCCCACACCAGTGTCACCTAGCTCCACTTCCTGTCTCAGATGTCGAGTAGGATCTGAGAGAAGTTTCTTGCCAAGGGCCTCCTCGTTGGCTGAGCTCAGATCTGGCCTGGGATTCCCAACACCCAAACCCAGGTGCGCTCCACCCCAGGACATAAATAGGGCACACAGGTGGCAAGTCCCCTGTGGGCCCGGCCCCGAGTGGGCCATGCTGGTGGCACCACCGACACTGTCAACCTCCCACTGCGCCTCCGCGTGGGGTTTCGTGCCGCTGTTGGCGCTGCTGCTCCTGGCCTGTAAGGTGACATTAAGAGAGCCCGTGGGTCACAGAGCGGCAGCCACCGGTGCGCACGCGGAATGCATCCCTCCACATTCACTCTACAGGTTGTGGGGGTGTTTGATCAAACTCTCCAGTCACCCCAGTTGAGCAGGCTGGTAACTGGGTCCCCGTTTTCTATATGAAGTAGTTGTAAAGGAGACAGAGTAACAAGAGTTTCATTTAGAAAGTGACACATTTTAGAAATATGCTAGGAAACCTGTTTAGTCTCCAAAGGCCACTGAGATGTTCCCTGAAACATACCCAGCTGAGGCCGCTGGTCTTCAGTTTTGGGCACTGTGGAAGGGGACAGCTGAGCAGCTGAAAGCACACAAATAAAGGACAATTAGCTGTGAGTCATGTGTGGCCACTGGTCTTTGATGTCGTCTTATCATCATTCCAGCAACCATCTTAGTAACACAATAGAGGCTTCCTTTCACAGTAAGGAACACCTCATGGCAAAGAGAAATTCTCCTTTCTCATGAAACTGAGTATAAACCCTGTAGCCAAAATAAAAAAAAAATAGTGTACTTTTAAATTATTTAAAAAATTTATTTGTACCCCATTAAAAAAAGAGAATTTGAAATGGCTTACAAAACAGATTAAAATGGATCACAGTTTAAAATAAATAAAAGGGGAACTACCAGGAAAATGAAATAAAGCAAGAGATACTTTAAACATGGTCAAGATTAGGAAACCACTCAGTGTTGAGTCTGTGCTCAAATGCACCATGACACACACACGTGTGTGTGTGCGTGTGTGTGTTGAAATTCGTTTGTTTTTTCTGTGCGATGGCTTAGCTGTCTTTAACGTCACTCAAAACCATTTTGTCAGATTGTGTTGTGACAGCTGTCATATCAGTGTGTGTTTATGAAAAACATCAAAATTGGTGAATTTTTGTGCAGCCATTTTAATATTGAAGATGGAAGGAAATATGCAACATTTTCAGCCTATTATGCTTTATTTCAAGAAAGGTAAAAATGCATCTGAAACGCAAAAAAAGACTTGTGCAGTGTACGGAGAAGGTGCTGTGACTGACCGGACGTGTCAGAAGTGGTTTGTGAAGTTTTGTGCCGGAGATTTCTCACTGGACAATGCTCCCCAGTCAGGAAGACCAGTTGAAAATAATAGTAATTAAATTGAGATATTAATTGAGAACACCACGTGGGAGATAACTGACACACTCAAAATATCTAAATCAGTAAAGTTATTGGTGAAAATAAAAAATGTGTCCCTTATTTTACAGAAAAAACTAAACAGGCTTTTTGGCCAACCCACTACATGACATTAGTCATTTCTGTTCCTGTGGAGGTGGGTATATCCCCAACAGAGAAAGAATCATTGCTTTTAAAGACTAGTTGCGCTTTTGTGGCCAATGGGACAGTCACTTGCCGTGTTGAAAGGGCACAGATGAGCTACAGAGAACGTTGTTTACTCCACCAAGAGTCACCCACTCTCTTGTGGCATGCAGGTTCAAGGCCACAGGAGCCAACACTGTACCTTTCGACTGGGGGGCGGGGTGGCCGTGACCGGTCCAGGCTGACCTCCTGGGTGGTTCATAAGGTAAATCTGTAAAGACAAGTAAATTGACTAGACAATCAATAATGTAATTTTATAGTATTTTTTGTTTTGTGTTTATGTGAATAAATATTGGGCAAGAAAATCCAGGAACCCAAAGAAATTTTCAACCTGGATTCCACTAGACCTGGGTTTGGTTTACGAATGACAATTTTGTGTATTTGGTTGACCTAAGACTTTCAGTGGTTCATCTGGAGAACTCCCACGGCCAGGCTCTCTCAGAGCTTACTGGCTCTTCTCAGGTGACCCCCAGCAACCACAGGGCATGGCCACACTGAAAGTTTCTTCCAATCTCCTGTGTCCTGCATCCCAACGGGACCGACCTATCTCCACCCCTTTCTGATCTTCACGACCCACCCAAAACAGAGCCCGCCCTCTGGCCAGCCACCATTGTTGTTTGAGGGCCGCACCTCAATCCACCCAACGATGTTCATGCCCCCTCTTCGTCCCTACAAACACGCACCGCTGTCTTATCTGCGTCTTCCAGCCGCCGCTCTCAGCCACCCCTCACTCTCTCTGTCATCTCGCCCATTTACGTGAAATCCAGCTTAACTGTCCTCTCCTTTTTCCGTGTACGTGTCTACTCTGTCTTCTTCTCTAAATGAATTTAGAATTTCTCCAAAATATATTACATGAAATACACTGCAAGGCTGAAAGGGTAGTGTGCCCACAACGTGTCAGCAATGAGCGTGAGAGCTTAAGTAGAGGCCACTAATTTCTTTGTATTTATCATGCATTATCACATGTCCCATAAATCTTTATGCACTTGGCATATGCAAATTTATAACTACTTCTGCATCCTCAGTGCAAGTTCTGTTAATGGTTATGAAGACTCTAAGTCATTTTAGGTTTCTTTCAAAAATATAATGTATTCCAGGAACGTTATTATACATGCTCGGACCGTGTGGGCATAAAGCTGTTTCGACCTGCCGAACCATTTCAAAACTACTTCTTCTTGGATCGATGGGTCTCAGCTCAATGCCATGTGTCATTCCGGACCAACTGAAAGAGCCACAGCCAGATATTTCAGCGCGTATTCTGCTGCCAGACGTCTGCAGATGGCTACAAAATCTCACTTGGAGGGCAGCTCAGTGTAATTTGTTTTGAGCCTGTCTTTAAACAGATCATTTAAACCTTATTTAAAATTGTAAATTTGGTGGGTCAACCTTCAAAAAGCTGGACGATGTTGCAGAAGATGTGTCTCTTCCTATTTTCACATCCCAAAGAGAAGAGCCGTGAAATGCAATGTGAAATTCAACACAGAGTTGCTGTAATGTATTCGGCCTGCGTGGCTACACGGGTCTCCACTGGTGTGTGTGGCTGGTGAAACCCTACCCTCCGGAGCTTTGGTTGAGCTAGATGTTTTTCCTTTTTGAACTCTGCTGTGGCTTACCACAACCAGTCAGCGGGCACTTTCGCATTTTCGGACCGCCAGCCGTTCCCACCCAGCTCCTCAAAGTCTCACTTTTTTGGTGTTAGGGCTGCACATGGGCATTAAATCAGCAGCCGCTATCGATTTACAAGGCAATTTCAACTTAAGTCTCCGGGAACGCTTCGCGTACAGATTCTCACCCAGCTGCATTTTGTCTAAAGAATGGTTAGCCAGAGTTTCAGTTTGAGGATTGTCAGAACCAAAAAATCTACCAGCGAGGCGATCACAAAGGCATCTAGCCCAATCCTGGAGCAGACGCGCACACCAACCAGGGGTTTCTGCTTACCACGTGAGAAGGTAAGATCACACAGAAACGCGTCCCGGCGCTTTGCTTCCCAAAGCGTGGTCCGCAGACCAGCAATACTGGCAACATCTGGGAGCTCGTCAGAGACGCAGAGTCTCATCTTACCAAGATCCCAGATGGCCTGGGTGTACACTGACGTTCGAGAAAGCCTATTCTAGACATTTCCATCTCTCGTTTCTAGAGCGCTGTGTTCCTACAGATAATGATTTCAGAAACACTACCTGAGTATGTCAACACCAATAAATAAATGTGTGGAAAGAGTTCTGGATTGAATGGTCTTACCTGAGATATAAGAACACTAATGGAATTAATAGCAAGTGTCAGTAGGTTAGTTGGCTACTATTTTAAACATAAACAACAGTATTGCTCATGAAATGTGACTGGAAAAAATTAAACTCCAAACTACTAATAGAAAAACATGTTGAAACTGTGGTTGTTTTTTTTCATAAAATCCTTTGTAGGGTGTACAAACCAAGCCCATCCTCCCTTGAAAATAAGTCAGGACCCGAACAACACCAAGTCTGATAGTTAGCCAAGAATTTGAGATGATTATATGAACAATGACTAACATGTTCATAAACATACTGCCATGGGAGATAAGCAAGCTCTTGTTTGCCTTCATGAAAGTCTGGGCCAGGGCTTCCTTCTCAGCTGCCACTCCCATGCCGTGCACACCGAGCTCCCTTCTGTGGGATGGGGCATGCGAAGCGCTGAGCTCAGCCTTGCAGAGATGAGACGTGACCAGTGCTGGCCTCATCAGCAGCTTCACCCCTCAAAGCAGAGGTGGATTCTGCTTGAAACATTACTATTCCAGGCACATTTGCTATTTGTCCCTTACTGTCAGCAGATCAGAGGACTTCTAATAAGGGTGTATTTTGCACTTAATTCTTAGTGGCCATTTCAATACACTTTCCACTTCTGTTCAACTTTGATCTTCAAGGTAATTAATTCAAACCCTTGGCAGAAGGTCCTGCTTTGGGGAAGGTAGATTTTCTGGCATTGATCCAGCTGTGTTTCTTTTTTTTTTTTTTTTCTGTAAAAGACTGTGTGTAAGAACTGAACTTTATAAAAGCTATTTCACAGGTAGTTTAGGGTCACATAGAAGTAAGCACATGCCATGATCCAGACCAATAAACGTGAAGCTACAAACAGAGGGGTCGACAGGTGCTGGTTCCTCCACATCCGCACCTTTGTTGATTTACTGGGAGCCGGATCAGTTCCTGGTTCTGAAGGGGTCTCCTCCCCCCATCTACCCCTCCCTGGATATCAAGTAATCAATGCAACACCCTCCTAGCCCTTCTTGCAGAGTCCATTTCATCAAGTTTTATATTCTCCATTCTCAAGCTTACTGAAGAACAGCCCTCTAGCCCTCTTGACGGCCACCTGCCTACTTTATTTTCAAAAGGGCTGGAACCTGGCTTGTGGGAGTCATGCTCATTCTGCAGGACATGTCCCCCATTACAAAGCTCCTCCAAGGTCCTGAGCTGGGCTGGATCGTAAAGAATGAGACATGCTGGCTCTTGATGAACTTAGATGCCAATGGCAAAGACAGAAGGACCAAGTGCTATTGTCCAGGACCAATCTATAAACATCAGTTTAATGGGAGGAAGATTAAGAATCAATCCTAATGGTGTAGCTCAGTGGATTGAGCGCCAGCCTGTGAACCAAAGGGTCACTGGTTCGATTCCCAGTCAGGGCACATGCCTGGGTTGTGGGCCAGGTCCCCAGAAGGGGGTGTGTGAGAGGCAACCACACACTGATCTTTCTCTTCCTCTCTTTCTCCCTCCCTTTCCCTCTCTCTAAAAATGAATAAATAAAATCTTTAAAAATAAAAAAGCCAGATGTGACTTAAAACAAAGAGTCAACCCTAACTAAGACAAGTTGTTCTCTCACTCTCCCCACATCTTCCAAAATCCTCCATCAAAGACTGGAGACCCAGGGGCATTTCACACTTCCTTCCCGTCGAGGTTTGCAGATCTCTGCTCACATTATAGGTAGAGAAAAGCAAAGGACAGGTGCTTAGTCTTTGCTAAGATACGGCTTCACAGACCGTCTGACAAGAGAAAGTGCGTCACCACACTGGCTCTGGCTGGCAAGGCAGAATGAATGCGCTAAGCTGTGAATTGCAATGTAGGAGTAATTCAGAATTCCAAGAAACCCTTGAGGAGCAGCAGCTGAAAGTGGAAGTCAAGGCTGCTCTTGCAGGCTCACCTCTCCATCCTCTTTTGATAACTACCCAGATGGGTATCACGATGCATGGGTTGCCATGGTGATTGAGGAGGGGAGGCTGCAGTTACAGAACGTCCTCCTGGGCACACACGAGAGCTTTCACGTACACTGCTCCTAAGATGCCAGGCGGGGTGGCATCCCGAGATCAGAAACCAGCTTGCAAGTTTCTACAAGTCAGAACTGTGTCTATTTATGCCACCTAAGACCTTCGAGGGGCCCTGACGCCCAAGGCATGTGTTCCACAAAAGGAAGAAGGTGCTTAACGAGAGAGATGGGGAAAGGTTTCTGACAGCAATAACCGACAACTTGAGAAACACATGAAACACCTTAAAACAATGATCACAGAAACAGAATGTAAAGTGATGCGCCTGTGTGCTGACACTTTGTGAGAGGAGAGGAGAGCCTGCTCTGAATGCTAATTTTTAACAAAGGGATCAGGGCGCATTCTGAATCAGGAACACTTGGGAAAGGTTCATAGAACAAGCACAGGAAGCGAAGGGATGAGCATGAACAAAGGGGTAAAATGTCCATATGTGGTTATCTACAAGGTCTTTACAACAGTCTTGGCCAGTTATGGGGTGAAATTGAAATGGCACAGTGACTTGACAGGGTAAGAAGTAAGGGGACTCTGGAATAAGGGATCCGTTTGGGAAATCCAGCCAGAGCAAGGTCGATGGAGGGCAGCCCCCCCCCCCCGGGGATGGGTGGTTCGGGGCAGCAAGGAAAGGAGGGGGCCTGGGAAGCAGGACTTGGCAGGATGACACAGGTGGGTGAAAGTGTGCTCTGTGTGTGTGGAGGTGGGAGTTGGGCACAGGAGTGGACTTGGAGATCACGACACAGCCGACCGAGAGTGCAAGGACACAGACACTCAAGTCTCTGCCTCCGAGGTTTCAAGGACCTCTCCCAAAGAGTCAAGAGTCAGCTTTTCTGAAAGCAGAAAGATGCCCACTGACCACAGGGATGCAGTCAGACTCCTGGTGACTCCCCCTCCCCCAGTGACTCGTTGGGCCTTGGGCATCTGCTTGGCAGCACCCATACCCCCTGAGCCATCGTGACCCTCTCCATGGACACTGCTACTGGCTGCCCCACTCACAAGACCCTTCCTACAACTCGAGGCCTACACATAATTCTCTTCTCTGAGGTTCAGTCCCTGAACCCGGCGCACAGCAAAGTGTTCTCTGATTGTTTGGTCTGGTTTTCAGCTCAGACGCCATGACTTGTACCTCCTTTCATAACTGCAGGAGCTGTCTTCGAAGTAGGTATTTTTTGACACAAACTGAGAGTCTCAGAAACATCCTTTGCTGGTAATGGAAATAAGGAAATGTGATCCCAGACGACGGACAGAAGAAAGAGCACCCGCAGAGCTGCGGGAGGGGCGTTGGAATCTGCCGCCCGGTTTTGCCCTTGGCTGAAGCACAGGGATGGTAACCCAGCCGTCACCCTCCTGGCCACTCCTTAGGCCTGGCCAGGCCGTACCTTCCAAAACCACCAGTTCCTTAAATATGAAGAAAAGTAGTCCCAGGATCCACTGTTCTATCTGGGCAGCAACAAGCAGCCACCAGGCTGCTCTGACCTCTGGGCTGCACCAGCTCATCTGGCTAGTGCTATAGTCTTTTGATCCAAGTCAACACCAGCTCACAGTCTCTGGCTTTTGTAACTCTGCCTGAGCACTCCATGATATAGCTTCAAACAAACCAACCAATGCTAATCAACAGTTTTACAGAGAGCATTGACTTATTTATTTTTTTTAAAGTAAGGATGGAAGTGTCTTTAAATGCTCATCAAATTGTTGCGGTTTTCCTACTCTCCCTGAGTGTTCCCAAGGATGCACTAACCAGCAGTAAACTCAGAACTCTCCAGAGCTAGAGGAACACGGGCCTCCCTATTTTCCATGCTCGGCACACTGGGTGATTTCTGGAGGGCCAGTCTGCTTTACTCTGGACCCTGGGTCTTGCCCAAGATTGAGTGGCCTGCACAACCCCTCACATGATGGAGCTAAGGGTGCCCTTCGGCCAAGCCTTCCCACCATGCTTTTTGGGAACAGGGGAGCAAGAGTCTTCTCTGACATTAAGGAGAAAAGTGCCAGCCTCGACCCCCTGGGGCAATCCCAGACCAGTGCCTCATGAGAACAACACCAAGAAGCTTCCTGACTCGTTCTCCTTAGCTCGTGTGCCCCCAGTCTTTCTCACCGGAAGGAAACAGTAGCTGCAAACTTAGTGCCCCCCATGAACTCCAACTGAGACATGTGGAGCTGGACATGAGACCGAGGGCCAAGGGCAACAGCCTGCATCTGAGAACACACGAGTTCTAGATCCGTGTGTGAACGTGGAGAAACCATCCCGCCGCCCTGAATCACGATTTGCTCAGGTAGGAGGCTGACATGACAGCAGCTAGCTCATGGTGCTGTTGTGAGCCTGGTGAGGGGACAGGTGCCTGAGGCAGGCCATCCCTCGTCTGGAGAGCCCCCTTCTTCCTCTGATGGAGGAGAGAACTCCTTGTCCTCCCACTCCGATGGCTCTGCAGTCAATCAGCACTATTGCTTAAATGTCACTGGCTTTATGGGACTTCCTCTTGCTCTGTGCTGTTCCCCCGAGGAGCAATATTCACACTTCTGTCCTTCAATTAACTCAAAAGCGGCCGGTTCCTGATTGCCAGGCACCCAGAATGCCATCTCTGCCTGTAGGACTGCCACGTAGATAGTTAAGGGGCCGATCCACTGTGAACACCACCACAAGGACTCCACGGGGCTGTGAGCGTGCACTTTGAATGAACCGGCTTCACTAATGGGGGCTCCAAACCACAGGGGCAGGATCAGACTGTTTGGGACTCACTCTCGATCCCGGAAGGGCTCTCTCGGTACCACGTGACTTAGGTCACGGATCTCAGGGGCCCTCCTGGGATGTGTCTCAATGCACAGAGCGCACAGGGGTGTTTTCGTACCTGGCCTAGTTGTAATTCTTTGCGTAGCTTCAGGATATACTGAAGTATTGGGGAAAATAAAAGCTGCACCCCCTGCGGACGAAAGGAGAGACAAAACAAGTGAAGGTCTTCTGCTGTGGTCCTTGGTCCATCTCAGCAACAGTGCTCCGCCTACTCTGCCCTGTGACAAGAAGGGAGGGATCTGCTGGAACCCAGGTTCCCGGGGGAGAGGACAACACCATGTCAGCAGCAGATTCCGAAGATGGAAGCAGATGGGAGACTCTACTGAGTCCTTTTGCTTATTAGCAGGTGTCCTGGGTTTGGATTTCACAGCTTCTTGCTGAAGCTCATTCTGGTGTCCCCACCACACGCCCAGCAGTCATGGCTTATTAAAAAATTCTATGGTGCGTGTTTTAATTTTGGAATTGCCTGCCCACCGCCCCCCCCCCAAATAAAAAGCCTGTAAAACAGTTTACAGAGCTCTTGGAAAGCAGTACCAAAGAATTACAGGTATTTTGTTGAAGAATTTATGGATCGCATTAAAAATTAATCCACATCTCCATTCAGATGAATGTTTTTCCCTTCTGACTCTCAATCAACATGCATGCATTAGCAGAAAATGTTCCCTTTTTTTAGCTCAGTCCATTTGGGTGTGGTTGTCCTGGTCTTTGACTGCTTCTATGTTTAACAATAACAAAAATAATGAAATCAGAGATTTCTAGAAACTTTCATTCACTGTTTTTTTAAATTACCGTGAAATTATCAGACAATATGTATAGCTCAAAGGTGTTTCCTAAGAGGGGGAAATTACTTTGTCTAAGTTATTTGTTATTTCTGGCCACAAGGCCATTACTAGGCTAATGAGTATAACCGACATTGAGAAAGTATCCTATCCACTCAAAGCACTTTTTTTTCTAAGTTTAGATTAAAAGCATGGTGTTCTGAATACTGAGGGCCAAGATCAAGTAGCAATTTCATTGCAATGCTCAAACCTGGGATCACGTGGTACACTTTCAAATAAAATGGCAAATATCTGGCACATGGCTGTGTTGCTGTGTGAGGGCTGGCCATGAGTTGGCTCACTTGCTCATCGTGGGTAACCTAAGCCTTGCTGGCCCTTGATGGCCGTATCCCCAGCCTGGGTGGGAGCAGAGGGTCCGTGCGGGCTGAGAAGTAGGGGAGAAGCCTGTGGCCACGCCTGTGCAGCTGTCTGCTGCAGAAGGCAGGAAACGGAGGCCAGCCACCGGCACACTCGGCCGCAGGAAGCTCAGCCTCTACTCTGAACGTCTGCTAGGAGGGGAGCGAGGGAGGGGAGCCTGGAGGAAGCACTATGTTATGCTCTACTAGGCTCAGGCAAAAACCAAACAAACAAATAAAATGTAGACTCCATGGTTAGTTAGAGAGGAGCAGGTACCCGGTTAGTGACTCATTTCACATCCTCCAAAATGATAACACGGTTTCCCTTTCAACACACGCTCCTAGAAAGTGCCGACATTCCCTCCGCCTGCCTTTTGCCAACACGCAAAGTCTGCGCCAGAAGGTTAAAGTCGAGACGAGTGGCCCAAAACTCTACCCACGAGGACAAAATAAAAGTCCTGCTTGTCCTAGGCAACACTCCTTGGAGAATAACAGTGAAGGAGAATAAGGTGGAGGAAGACAAAGAAGAAGAATGCTAAGGGCCCCTTTATATGGAACATGCTCTCAGCGGCTACGGTCAGCACAGTGCGCATTTGGGGACTAATAGTGGCAGGTTGGAATCTAGCAAATGACAGCTAAGGCTGTGGCGGAAGGCCAGCTCTGCACATCTCCTGGTTAAAAGTTCTCGGTTGTCAAGGAAAGTGGGCAGTGCGCAGAAACCAAAGGGTGCCCCCTACCTCTCGGCCGTGGTACCTCTAGCGCAGAGCCTCCTACCTGTCAAGACCCCTCAAGCGTCCACCTGTGCCTGCTGCCTTCCTGATGCACTGACCGTCCCACGCTCCACCTTTACAGCATGCAACCTGCGGGCGGGGCCCTACGCTGGTCCTGGGGGAAAGGGCAGGGCCAGCATTACCTGTGTTTCTAGCATGCATTAGCCGTGGAGAGTTTTGTAAGGCTTTATCAACATCATCTGAAGTCAAATGTGGAAGAGGAGCTACAAAACAAAACAGCAACATCAAAATGAAAAAAAAAAAGAGAGAGAGAATTACCTTCCTCAGAAAAAAAAAAAAAAAGAAAGAAGAAAGAAAAACACCCCACAGTCCTCGCCGCCGCTAACATCACGGGCTGCTTGGAAATCTCTCCTTGGCCCTGCCACCTGTTAGCGTGTTAAAACCTAGAGGGGCACCCACACGTGACTCAGGGAGTGCGTGGTGGGCACGCCAGGCAAAGCAGTGACACCAGAGCTGCCACCACCCCACAGTCGCACTGCGTCCACCTCCCCCGGACCATGCTTGATGTCTGAAAAACGAGAGCATGCAGCAGACTCGTGGGTTCATGCCGCTAAGTGCCACTGTGCCATTCCCGTTTGGTGAGGCTCGGCCGCATCTCATGAGACCAGGTGAAGACCCCCCTCAGTACGTGTTCATGTGGGGCCTTGGTTTAGCTTTAGGGAAGGTGAACCCCTACTACCCATCCCATGGGAGCCTTTCCATGCATCTCCAGTGCCTTTGGGGCACCCGGGAGACAAAATAACATGTGACTAGGTAAAGCTTCCTTTCCCTTTGACCTGCTCATCCAGGGGGGGCCTGGGGGAGGCAGCTGAAGGCCAAGGTGACTTTCTGGCTTCTTGTGGCAGTGCTCACTACTTCGCAGCGTGCGTTCACTAAGTCATTGTCTCCTAAGCAACCGGCTCCCTCTGATCCAGAGTGGGGGGTCAGGGCAGAGAGGAAAGGTGCGGTCGGATGGAGCCCTGTGCCACTCAAGTCAACGAGAACCACAGCGGCAGCGACCTGGGTCCTGAGCAGGGACCACCTTACTCTCTCTGAGGTAGTGGAGGTGGGAGAGAAGGATGTCGGCGTTGTAGCTGGGCGTGAGCCTCTGGAAGTCGTCCTTGGTCATCTTGCACAGCTCCTTGCCGTCGATGTTCTGGAAGAGTAGGACGTCGACGTCCGGGAGGCCGTACTCTTTCACCGCCCACTCCAGCCACTGCCGCACGTGGTCCGTGCTCCACAGCGTGGGGTCTGAAAGGGGAGGGGGACAGACTAGGTCAGCTCCAGGAGACCAACGGGCAAGGTGGAGGCAGGTCTCAGCTGGGCTTCCCGCCAGTCGCAGCCCCTGCTGCTGCACCCGAGGTGGGTCCTCGGGCCAGGCTCTGGGGCGGGTCAAGGAGCATGTCTGTCCTTGAGGTGAACTGCTCAGGCAGTTTAGGCTTATTCACCCCGCCTGCCCCTCTGTTGCTCGGATGCTCTCAAGTTTCCTGCAGAGATGGGGGTGGGGTATTCTTTTGTTCCCATTTATTTTCATTTTAATTTATTCACTTAAAATCAATACATACAAATGGAAAATTTCCCTAGAAAACCAGTGGCATCTTCATATAAAATCACGAGTTAGCAACACGTACCAGGAAAATGCTAGTGACCGATTCCAGAAAATCCAAACCAGTATTTATACAAAATACTGAAAAATGCTCACCACAGAATGGGAAAGAAAGTGTAGGTTTAGTAAACGCAAACCCCAGCACCGGCTGGGAGCCACGTTTCTGAGAGGGAGCTAGCTGTCAGTTACCCGCCTTTCCTGCAGAGACCTTGGTTCTGGGACTAACTCACACCTGCAGGGACAGGGCTGGCCGGGGACTCACATTCCACAGCTGTGGCGCCCAGACACCCACAGGATGCAGGTGATGTCATCATGCTCCACTGCCATGGCAGGGAGGGGACCCTGGGAGGGCCAGGAGGGCAGGGCCCTGGGGAGAAGGAGCAGGCCGTGCCCAACAGCATCGCCAACGGTCTGGGGGCTGGGCACGCAGGGCGCTCCCTGGCAGATGGGCTCCTCCCTCAGGCCCCTGAGCTCTGAGACACCTGGGCGGGAGCAGGAGCCCAGCGCTGGGAACCCAGCGCCTGCCAGCTGGCTGCGGACTCCAGAGGCTGCTTCTCTTTTCTGTCCGTTTTACATGTAAAGCGAGAGCCCTGACCTCGGTCTGTGGACAAGCCCACAGGGGTCAGGCGGGCCAGGATGTTCCGGCCACAGGGAGTGAAAAATCCTGGCGTGGGAATCAATCATCCCTTTGAATCACTTTTTAGCTCATCGAACCTGCTTGGCGTTGCTCACGTTTCAGGCTACTCACAAGTGGGACATGTCGTGTACTGTCGAAATGGATTTTAAGTTTACAGAAGCAAATAGCGGTAGTGGTGAGAAATTGGCAGCCATAGTATGGCAGCTCCCTCCCTCCCTCCCTTCTGTAGTTCATTCCCTTCTCTTTCATACCTTTTGTAAATTAAATGTATCGGCTGACGATGGTTAATAACATTACGTAAGTTTCAGATGTACAATTATACGATACATCACCTGTACGTTCAACTGAGCCCCAACACCCGATGTCCAGTCTCCTTCTGCCACTGTGTGTTTGACCCCCTGGGCCCTCCTCATCCTCCCCCTCCGTCCCCCCTTGTAACCACCATACTGTTGTCTGTGCCTGTGAGTCCGTTTGTCTGTCTGCTGCTTCTGTTTTATATTCCACAGCAGTGAAATCATATGACTCTTGTTCTTTACCTTTTTTAATAGGAAGAAGCCATTTTGAATCCAGCACAACCCGCCCGCATCGCACGCCCTCCTGCACCCTGCATGGAGGCTTCCGTATTTTGACCATGTCAGCTGTATACACTGTTTCGTGTTCTCAAAGCTAGCATGAGCGGTGTCTGATTTGCTGTGGCACTCAGCACTGTCTTCCAGTTCATGCACAGAGGTACAGCAAACATTTAAGCAGCTCTTGGGCACCTTGCCCATAGTAACGCATCTGATTTACTGACTGGTGGACATTCCCAGGTCTACCCTCAGTGCACACATGGAGGAATCTGCATGGGTCTGCAGCCTAGAGTCACAGGGAGATGGCAACCCTGCTGCTGCTGTGCTCACCTGTGGAGGTGAGTAGCCCAGACACGAGGGCTGTGAAATGCTCCCCGGAAATTCTGATGCACAGCCAAGGGCCAGATCCCCCACCCCAGGGCCTTACCACTCAGAGTGTGATCCTGGGCCCAGCAGCATTGCCATGATTGGGGAGCCGACTGGAAATACAGAGTCTCGGGTGTCACCCCAGACCTGCAGGATCAGGGCCCGCATTTTCACACGCTCCTCAGATGACCCACGTGCACACCAAGCTCGGGGAAGCTCTGGCCCAGATGTGTACCTGGGTGTGCGACTGCCGGGTCCCAGGGCACGAACACCATCAGCTTTACCAGTTGTACTGGATTTCAACCTCCATTCTAACATGCACACTAGGACTGGCAACCAGCACGTGACATCTGGAAACTGGGGAGGAGCCTGGCTCCCCCGCACAGACAAGAACATGGGCAGAAACTCCTACAGCAGCATGGACGGGAAGGCGTGCCTGCCCTTCTGTGACTCCCCAACGTGGGGACACTTTGTTAGTCTGAAAACTGAGGTGGGTGTGGAAGGTTGGCTTTCTTCTGCTCAGTGGAGTCTGGATGGCGCCTGGTCACCGGGTCAGGGCTCTGCTTTCCAGGATAAAATGTTCAAAGCTCCGGACTCTTCTCACGGGTCTTTTTCCTACTTATTTTTTTGCTACAATCATGATTCCTCAAACAGAAACGCTTCACATGGTGGCCTCAGCCACCCTCCCTTTAGGTCATCCCTGACCTCTCAGCTCTGGGCAGAGGGGACAGCTACAACCTCTCAGACAGAGCCTCCTGCTGGCCGTCCCCAAGGTGTCCTCGCTGGACTCCAGTACATGAGACACTAGCCCGGGTCTGCTTCTCTCTGCTGTGTTTCCCTTCGCCTTTAACAACCTGGGAGGACTATGTCCTGGTGGGGCTGCGGCCTAGAAATCCGTTCTTCCCGGGAAAACATTTTCTCCTCTTAATGGCAGAACTAGATATTCTAAGAACGATGCATAAACAGCTTCCCGAAGGTCACGGGGTTCATGTTAAAACGGTGAAAGGTCACTGCAGGGAGACAGCCCACAGAAAGTCCAGTCTCCCTATCGCCCCTCTCTATCGATGTGCCTGTTCTTTGGCTTCCCTCCTCAAGCCAGGTTGTCACGGCTCGTTCCTTTTTCCTTTAAGAAAATCACGTGCAGGACCCCAGAGACCAATTCCTCGGCCCGTTTTGTGTGTGTCTCTAGCACTCTTGTGTGGAATGGCCGGAGAGTTTGCCAGCGCTGCCGGCGAGAGAACCATGCAGCAGCACCCCTCAAATGGCTTCTTTAAAAAAAAAATAGGTGCATAGTGTCTGAACTAAAAACCCCACTTCTAGAAATTTATGCCAAGGAAATAATAAAGGATGTGGGAAATGATTTATTTTCAAGGATGTTGTTTCTAACAGGACAACAGTGGAAACACCCGAAAAGTCCAGCAAAAAGAGAACTGGCGAAGTTGTGGTACATTTAGGAACGTTCCAGCGAGATTTAGAAACTAAAACTCACGCTGCTGAGTGTATTTACTGACACGAAAAAATGTCCAAAGTAGAGGACATTTAAAAAGTCTGAAAACCCTGTGGCAGAATCATTATATTTTGCAAAGAAATACAAAGACAAGCAGGGAAAGGCTGTTGGGGGGGCATGCCGCCAAACAGCGATGGTCATTTCTGCGGAAAAAGGTGATTTAGGAGGGTTTTAGGGTTTTTTTTCCTTTTTCACTAAACTGTATCTTCTATTTTTTTTTTTAAACAAAAAGCAGATAACACTTAGGTTAAAATGTATTTATAAAAAAATGTGTTCTCTGTGTTTCCAAATCAAAATAAGGCCTCACAGAGGATTAAATACACATCTATACGTATACTTACTAGTTACAGTGTTTTAATAAAATTTCTTTCTTGGTATAAAACTGTAGTTTCACTTTCTTACACAGTTTGGTAATGAGAACTGCTTCATTTGGGAAGGAGAAGGTCCCACAAGGCCGGTCTGTTTCTGGGTCCGGTTGGGCTTTGGTCCCCAGGCCTCTGCCCTGGGAGCTCATAAGCCATGAATATAAAGAGGAAACAGGGCTGCCTGACAGGGTGAAAGAGGATGCTCGTTTCTGACCTGCCCACAGGCCCCCTTGTCCCGGAACTGCTCTGTCGGTGCTGTAACAGAGAACAGTTTGCAAGGGACAGGTCCACACTCCTTAGCGTGGAGCACATGGCCCTGAGTTCCGTGGTCCTTGCTGTCCTCCCAGCCCCTCCCCCAGCCCTCTGTCCACAGCCACACACCACCAGCTGCCATCCCCTGAACCAACACCCCACACCTGCGCCCACACAGCACCCCCTGCCTCTTCCTCCTTCTACCTTCACCTAGACTCACCCTCTCCTCTGGGTGTCTGTCCCCCTTTGCTCTTGAGCTGTAAGTACCTATGATGCATCTCTGCGCAGGGAAGCAGTAACAAGACCGGAGGCCCGGGCCTTGCCCCATGACAGCCCACGCCAAGCTCCACCCCAGCTCCCTGGGCCAGGCACGGATGCCGTGGCTGTCGACAGAGGCTTGTAGGGCTCAGGTCAATGTGCTGGGACCCGGCTCACCCTTCAGCCCCACGGAGAGCCCAGCAGAGTCTCTGGTCTCCTCCAAACCCCTGGTACGTCAGCCAAGCTTGCTTCTGTCCCCTGCCCTCCCAGAGGGGAGCTCCTCAGGCCCCCCAAGTTCCCACAGGCCTCGCCTCCTTCCCTGGCCCACGCTCTGCAGGTGAATGAGAAAGGGGAGGAGGCAACAGAAGGGGCCCCAGTGAAGCATCACCCCTGCCTAGGCTCAGACGTGGCAGTGACACCGCCTGCCTCCTGGCCGTGGTGCGACAGGGAACGTGTCACCTCACCTCAGGACTTACGCCTGAGCCTGGCTTCCCTCCACACGGAGAACTCAAGACTCTGATGGGAAGAGAACTGAGATGACTTTAACTCAGGTGAGGGTTACCGAACATCTCCTGTGTGCACAAGTACGACAGGGACTCGGGGGCGGCCGAGAAGACATGCTGGGAACCTGCCCGGGGAGGCCGCTGCGAGCACCACCCACAGAACAGAATGAAATATGTGTCTCCAAGCAGGACATGTGTGTGCAAAGAGGGCCCTGCAGACCCCAACCAGGGAAAAAGGAGGTTTCACCAGGGGTGTGTGGCGTGAGGCTGCACTGACGCAAAGGACTGTTGCCAGGAGCATGAGAGAAGCCCTTCAGTTCAGGGGAAAAGCTGGAGCCCAGCTTCACACCCACAGAGGCGTGGGGTACCTGACACGCCCAGGGAGACGTGAGAAACTGGGCCTGGCTGGGGTGGGGGATTTACGAGGGACTCCAGCCACAGACACATGGGGATGGAGACAGAACTTGGGGTCAGATCAAGGGGAGCCTTAAACATCTTGCTAAGAAAGCTGGACTTTATGATCTAGGAATTTCAGAGTCATTGAAAATATATGAGGAATCAAAGAATGTTTTAAATGACATCAGGCACCACAAACTTGGTGATAAAATAAAAGGCTTTACTGGGAGCCAGAATACCCATATTTGGGTCCGATTGAACCATTTACTAGATGTCAACGTTACACTCCCCGGAATGCGTTTTCTTTGCCGGCGGGTAATTAAGTGGTGAACTGTTAGGGAAATAGAAACGTAAATGAGATCCTGTGTGTGAAAGCACTTTGCCAACATAACGTATGGCAGAGAAATAGCGCATCCACATGCAGTGCAAACTCGGCTAAAATGAAATAAACAATCTATTATCACAGGGCAGCCTCTTCCTTTTAAACGCGGAAGTCTGATTTATCACTTTATTTTAAGAAGCGTTTGGAGGTGCTTCTGTCAGATGAGCCCCTGCAGGTAAGTTGTTCTGTTTTCAGCCCTGCGGTCCAATTGTTCTGAAAACCTGTGTCATCATTCCACACTCCGTGGACGTCCGCGTGGGAAAGCCCCAGGCGCAGGGGAAGGGGAAAAGAAGCCACCTCCCTCCAAAGCCTCTGATCTGTGTCCTAGATCACACGGTTAATAGCCAAGAGTTTTACAAATGCCATGTCAGTAACGGGGAATTTAAAAAACAAGAGCACAGCAGAGTTCCTGGACTTGCACTGTTGAGTGGGCTGGGTGGCCGCGGAGGGTGGGGGGGGGGGGGGGGGGGGGGGGGGGGGGGGGGGGGGGGGGGGGGGGGGGGGGGGGGGGGGGGGGGGGGGGGGGTCCCTGCCACTGGATTCTGACCTAGTAGAGTTACGCTGTTGCCGGAAAGATAGGAAGCAGACATTTAAATTAGCTGAAGGATATTGCATGGCAGAAGGCACGCTGTGAACCTTCAGGAAACAAAGCCCTTATACAGGCCAACACCTGGTTTCCGAGACCCCTCGAGGGGAAGGGACAACAGTGAGCTTGAACAACAGCCAGGCTGGCGATGACACAGGCCCTGGGTGTCATGTTCCTTGAACAATATCATTGCAAAGTACTGACTTCCAGACAGAAAAATCACCTTTGATAATGAAAAAACAAACACCTTAAAATAAAAGGTGCCTCTAAGACCCAACCCAACCCTATGAGATCTTTGTTTATAAAACCGGGCACTGGCTAGGTCTGCCAATCTGCTGCCCCAGACATCCCAAAGTCTGCAAAAATTCCACATTTCGCCTCTGCCTGGGCACAGACCGTACATCGGTAAGGCAGGCCCCGCAGAGAGCACCGGCTTGGATTTGAGCTCTACTCCACTAGAAATTGAAATTTGGTCTCTGTACAGCCCCTACTCAAGGCTGTTCCTGGAAGTCTTGATTCCCACGCTTATGGGTCAGAGTGTTATCATTCTGATCATCACTAATTTCTAATTTTATTGCACTTTGGCTGGTGCATGGGGTCACACGACACTGGTTATTGTTGATTTGGTAGTTTCTTTTTTGGTGTCCTATTGTATGGTCAGTTTCTGCAGATGCATCTGGAGCGTTTAAAAAAACTGCAGTGTCTCTAACTGTTGGGTGCAGGTTTCTGTAAATAACCATTGAATCAAAATGGCAATGTATATATAATTTTTATGTGATTGATTTATCAATTACTGAGAGAGGCAAATTAAAATCTCTCACTGAAGCGAATTTGTCTACTTCTCCTTCCAGTTCTTTGTGTATTTTTAGGCTATGTGATTAGGCACATACAAGTCCCTAAATGTTACACGTTTTCGTGAATGTAATCTTTTTCCGTCATGTAATAATCCTCAATTATCTCCAGAAATGCTTTCTGCTTTCTATTTCCACGTTTGTCAGCTTTGTTTTGATTAGAATTTGACTAGTATGTCTTATTCTGTTTGCTGTTACACGTTTTTGTAATTAGTACATAACAGACTTTAGAGTGTTTTTAGGAAATCTTTCTCTCTGTCTTTAGTAGTAAGTTTGCTCTCCTTACATTTATTGTTACTGATTTATCTGGTTTCTACAACTTTATTTTTGTGCTATTTACCTTGTTTTGTCTGTTCTTTATTTCTCCTTTCCAAATGTCTAATTGGATGGATCTACTTTTCTTCATTCCTCTTTTTCCCCCTCTACTGGCTTGGCTGTTTAACATGCTAGCTCTATTCCTTTACTTGTTAATCTTTAAAGAAAACAAATGTAATCATCCAATATATCCTTTTCCCTCCAAATGCAAGGAACGTAGGAACCTTGAACTCCTGTTATCCATCCCTAATCATACATGATGATGGTGTGCAGTGTTTTCAGTCTGCCTTCTTCTTGTGCCCCCCAGTTAGGAAGCCAGGGTGGTCCTTTTATTGCCATTTCTCTCTAATCTGCACTTACATTAACCGATTTCCTTGCTCTCATTTACTTTTTCTATCTCACGCCTTCCCTCTAGGATCCGTTTTCTTTCCTTGTTTATTAAATCTTTTGTCATTTCCTGGACGGGGAGTAAGTTAGCAACAAACTCTCACTCTTTGAAAGGATCTTTATTCCACCCTCAATTTACACCATGGACGAGACTGCACTCTAATAAACTTTCCTCCTTTGTATTCTGGTGAGGTTTATTTTATTCCTCTAAAGGCTTTATTCTAAAGGACCCATTGGCTTCACGGAGCTACTAATGGGCCTCTGGTAGGCAATAAAAAGGTGAGGAGCCCAGAAGAGAGCTAGAATTGCGTCCGTTTCTCCCAGGTCACTGGGGATTTTCTTCCACCGCCCTCTGTGCTCTGCTCTGTTGTTGGGGAGTGTGCTGCCCCGAGAACTGTCGTTATCCTCAGAAAGTCTGTCTTCTCTCTTTCGTTGGCTTTACTTGGTCTTGGCTCTTCTGTGGTCTTACCAGAAAGTGACTGCTGTGGACTGATTCTCATTTGTCCTTCCCTGACTGGTGCTCCTCCTGTGTGGAAAGTGGTCTTGTTCATCAATTCTGGAAAGGTTGGCTTTCGTCTCTTCAAATACTTCATCTCCTTCATTATCGCTTTCCTCCTTTCTGGAATTTCTATCAGAGCAGCGTCGGACTTCATCGCGAGTCCTTCCTACTCTCGACATTTTTTTTGGTATTTTCCATCTCTTTTGTCACTGCGCTGCCCTCTGAGAACAGTATCAATTCTTTAATTCGCTCTTTGGCCTTTTCAAACCAACTGTTTAACTCATCTGAGCTTCTGATAATTTGTGAATCTTTTTGTGTTTCTAGGAGTCCTGTTTCTCCTTCAAAACTATTTGTTCGTTTCCATATTGTCTTGTTTCTTTCCTTTTCTGGTTCCTTGTTCTATGTATTTCATCATTTTTAAATCTATTTACTTAATATTCCCTATCCTATACTTTGATTATCCAACGTTCTTGAGAGTTTAATCATGTCAACTGCTGTTTTTGCTGAATCTTGATCTAGGTAGGCTGTTTCCTCCTATTTTTATATTTGGGGTTACAGAGGCATCTTCCAGTCTTTATCTGTAAGAAATGTGTAAGGCTTGGAGAGAAGACACATCTCTCCAGGAAGATCCTGTGTGTCCTTCTGTCAGGTGTCCAAGGTTATCATGAGCCATGCTGCTTTTCTCTGGTTCATTTCTTAGCCCAGGGGACGCTGGAACTCATGGCTGTGTGCACATGTGTGTATAAGGGTTGGGGAGGGACTCGGGCTCACCTCCTCGCTGTGTTCAAGGCCGAGACCTCATCTCCTGCCCTTAACTGACTTTCAAAACCCCAATCTCGGTATGATGGGCACTGGCACCCCAACCCCATCCATGCCACCAAAGATGCCCAGGTGCCAGCGCAAGAATGGGCTGCTCGGTTCCTCCTTTTTTTTCAGTCTCTAAGGAATTCATTTCTTTCCAGTTCAGCTTTTCACGAACAGGATGCTTGATTCTATGCAGCATTTCCAGGTGCTCTGCACGGAGGACATCTCTGGTTCCCTCTAAGTTCAATATTTCACTAGGGCCAAGGGCCTTTTCTGCACCTTTTTTCACCTATTACTCTACACCTTTTCCATTTTCAAAGCAGTCGCCAACCTAGGTCAAGTTATACTCTATTTTGTTCATTTATTAATTAATTGATTATCAGTGATGAACTGCACGTGTGAACTGTGCAACACCCTACAAAAGAGTCAGCAACTCTCAGGAAGTGTGCCTGTCCTCAACGGGCTTGAGAATCAACCATTCTGTTATGTATTTTATTCAAAAAGGACACGACTAAGTTACACTCGGTAGGCTCCAAACAGATCTCGGACGTTCTGATGCGCCACAGTGTTTTCCTGGAGGGGGCTGTTCCCCACTCTGGCTGCGCGATTGTCCAGGTTTCAGATTTTGTTTTTCTTCATTTGTTTTCCCTGCTGCCTGCCCATGGCTGTCCACCGAGAGCCCTGCTTCTCCTCATCCTGTGTTTGACGTCGAGTGACTTGTCCCACTTCAAAGCTTCTTCCTGCGGAGTCTTCTTTCTCGGCCCCTCGGAATGGTGGCATCCCCAGAGTTTTGTCCTTGGTCCTCCCCTCCCCTCACTCCAGAGGTATCCCTGGACATTCTGTCAACTGCCGGCATGCATGCTCTATCAATAGTTTCTGAGGGCCGCCGTAACTGAGCTCAGTGGCTTAAAGCAACAGACATTTATTGCCTCACAGTTTGGGGGGCTAGACGTCTGAGATCCAGGTGCTGGCAGGGCCGCGCTGTCTCCAAGACTCTGGGTAGAGTCCATCCTGCCTCTTCCAGCTTCTGGTGGTGATGTCTGAGCTTGGTGCCCCTTGTCTCGCAGCCACGTCACTCCGATCTCTGCCTCTGTTGTCCCATGGCCGTCTCCCTGTGTGTTCGCATCATTTTGCCTATGTGTGTCTGTGTCCAAATTTCCCTTTTGAAATGGACACTCGTCATTTTATGAAACCCACCCTAATGACCTCATCTTGACTTGATTAATTCTGAATACACTCTATTTCCAAATAAGGTCACGTTCTGAGGCACTGGGGGTTAGGACTTCACATATCTTTTCGTGGGGGCACCGTCCAATGCGTGATGCATACTTGTACCTGCCATTCTACCTCTGGAGTCCAGGGCTCTGTCCCCAATGACTAAGCAAACAGGAAGGAAGAGCAGCAATTGTCTGAGGAATCCTCACACCCCAGGCACTGTTAGTGACCTTCACGTGTATTGTCTTATTGAATCCATTCAGCACTGTATACAGTAGGTGTCACTGCCACTCTTATTTCGGTGTCAAGAAAATAAAGAAGAGTGAGATTAAGTGACTCCCCAGACCCCAGAGCTAGAAAACGGCAGAGTTTAGAGCTCAAGGGTGTGATTCCTGATCAAGGACTATCACCCGAGCTCTCGGTGGGCCCGCTGGGCTGTGCTGTGGGTCTCGCAGGTTCCTTAAACACACAATGAACCAAACCGAAGTCATCTATCTTAAAATTTTTTCCTCTACATTCATCAACATCCACCCGGCTAGTCAGGCTCAATCCAAGCTCTTTTCAGTTCCACTCTTCCCTTTGGTTTTTAAGCAAAACAGACAAACCATTGCCATTATAGAGATGTCAAGGTTAAGTGCTGAGCAACACAGGAGACTATCTTGAACATCTCGTCTACCCCTTCCTTGTTTCCTTCAGTCTCCTTTGAAAAGGCCACTTGGGTATCTCTGCAACGATGTCACAATCTCATTCCGCCACCTCACCGCCCTGTGTGCCTCCCTGGGTGCTTCTGAGAGTGTACAACAGGGATACAAACTCAGACTCTGGGTCAGAGTCCTGGCTCTCCAATGGCTGGGACATGTAGGGCTTAGTGTCCCTAGTTTTGGTTTCTCTACCTGTAGAGTGAGTAAGTAGTCCCTAAAAGGGTGATTGTGGGGGTTAAATGAGGTGACACCTTTTCCACAAGTGCAGATGACCAGGTGCTTGTAAACAGTGGGCACTCAGCAACAGACGGGAGCTGCCACCATTTCGGTTCGAGTGACTTCAGTCACACGTTAGCACCCGAAGAGTTTCCTCAATCACTGTTCAGCTGATACTTTATAAATCTATAACTATGTTAGGGTTTAAGTTTTAGATGATTTGCTTGTTTAGTTACTTAAATTATTATAGAAGGAATTTAAACAGAAGCTTTTAGAAACACGGACTGTAATGCAGATAGAGTGGCAGGGATCCTTGGGAGTGTTTCCCAGAATGACAAAGGAAAATACAGAAATGTGTAGTTTTTGCCCTTCAGATTCTTTAAGTAGAAACACACAAGGCCTGGAAGTGGCTCTGCTTTTATCCACCTGTGTGTGTGTCCCTGGGAAAGCTGTGTCACCTCTGGAGGGTTCAGTTTCCTCAAGTTCAAAGGTAGAGGATCCTGAAGTAGCTGCCAACTTGACTGGGTTAGGAAGCCAGATATTTAGTAAATATTATCTCTGGGTGTTTCTGCGAGGGCATTTCCGGAAGAGATTAGCATTTAAATCAGTAGCCCAAGAAAGCAGAGGGCCCTCCCCTCTGGGTGGGCATCCTGGGGTTCCCTGGATCCTTGGGGGCCCCGAATAGAACAAAAAAGTGGAGGAAGAGAGGATTGGAGCTATCTGCCATCCCTCCTCTGCTGGTTTTCTTGCCTTAAGACTCAGGCTGAGAACTGCACTATCTGCTCTCCTGACTCTCTGGTTTGCAGATGGCAGATTGTGGGTTTCCAGACTTCTCAGCCTCCGTAACCACATGAGGCAATTTCCCGTAATAGATAGAGAGATGATAGATATTTTATATGTGTGTGTGTGTCTATATATATATATATATATATATATATATATATATATATATATATATAGAGAGAGAGAGAGAGAGAGAGAGAGAGAGATTGGCTCTGTTTCTGTGAAGAACCCTGACTACTACACAAAGTTGAGCAAAGATCATCAAGAATCTTGCAGCTCTAGCTCCTGTGATTCTGGGATTCTCACTAATTAAATCTGGATTATCATTAGCTCAGTAAATGCCCGTCTACTGACCTCTGCTTGCTACTTTGGTGACTCAGAATGCAAAGGATGTCATCACCAACCCATGAAGCTTATAATGATCTAAGGGAATAGACAGGCTTATAAATCACCAACTCTACTAGCATGAAACACGAGGCGCTGGCCGCCCGGGCGTGGTCAGAGAGGGTACTCTTCCATGATGCGTCAGTCTTCCTGTTCAAAACCCAGCCTAGAGGTGCCACATGCAGGCAGGGTCCTGGGAAAGCGAGGCGGGCCCTCTGCCAGGATGGGAACTCAAGACCCTGACAGTGCAATCACCAGACAGCAGAGACACTGGGCACCAGGTGCTGTTGGCACTGAGCGCTTCTCTACTACAACCCACTCTCTTTGTGGAGGATGTGACAGGCAGCAGGCTGGTGTAACTCGGTGTCGCAACGGTGGCAGAAAGACGGTCATGTCCCCAGCCTCAGTGGGACTTGGATGTCAAGCCCAGGGATTCTTCTTTGAGAAAACCATGGCCTTCCCTGTGACACTTCTATTTGAAAACAGGAATTATTTCCCCGATGACTCTTTTTAGTGTGGCTGCCAGGAAACTGAAAGCCACACTGGAAGCTCAGCTAGGAGCATCCTGGCCAAGCTGTGGTCAGAGCAGCTGCATTCTCCCTTCATGTGACCTTGGCTTTCCACTAATCTGTAATTGCCTTAATGCTGATCCCTAATTTCTACCCGAACGCTAGTGTGGTTCATTTGTTCACCACTAGTCTACTTCACAAGGCTTCTCAACTCCTTCATGGTATCAGATGGGATACCTGGATTTAAGTAAAGAAATAGATGCATTAGAGAATATAACTGGAAACAAAATAAAGTGTCGTAATAAAAGACTAGGTAAGATGTAAAAGAAGTGATTAAGTTGCCAAGAGATCAAGGATGGCTTCCTAGACAGGGTGGATTTCAGAGATGCCTTGAAGAAGGAGAAGGATTTATGGGCACAGAAAGGAGGAGGGGCATTTGTTCAGGGAAGATAGCAAGGAGGAAGACACCGGGCTGTGACCTTGAGGTGCAGGAACAAAGCGATATGCCTGGAGGGCAGGGTGTGGCGCCAGAAAGCTGTGAGGCCGAAGAGGGATTTAGGATTTAGGAATCAGATCCTGGGGGTACAAAGGAAGCTCTTCTGGACTAGTCATGTTTATGTTCATCGAGTTCCCCAGATGCCTTGAGTCACTGGTCTGAGTCACTCGGAACTCAATCACACACTCCCCTGTCATGAACTGCTTCGTGTGGATGGGTCTTATCTACTTCTGACAGCTTTGGGTCATTTCCTCTGTGACGAGTGTGAGTGACAAGTACTCGGTGAATACTTCTTGAATTGAGTAGAAGTTCCCCAGGGTGGGGGGTCTGAGGAAGACACAATACGAATAGTTTCACCCATGTGTCTGGGGGCCAACAAGGGAGGGTCTTCAGTTGCATAAAAACTTTTATTCGTGGTGATGGGTACACAGGAAGTACTTGGTGAATGAGTGAATGAATGAATGAATGAATGAAGTAAACTAGTGAGGACACGAACGTGGCAACTCTATCTCCAAGACTTCGGATTACCACGGGGGCTTGCGCTCAAGGTGGATATTTAGAAAATAAATAGAATCTTTGACAAGCTCAATGCTTTACCACCCATTTTAGGGAATAAAAACAGAGAAAAAGAAAAATCTTTCAAAATAATGTCAGCTACTAAAAACCAGAGGCCCTGTTGCATTTGGGCCAGCATTTTGCAACTCTGGAGAAGACTGTGCCTTCCTCTTTGTGAGCACTATCAGTTAGCACATCGCCAAGTACACTGTCAATACCTGCAAAGTGACAGCGACTGCCTGAGGCACACCTGGCACATGGCGGGGCAGCATCCCTGATGGCAGATGTCTCATGAGACATGAGATTCATGTCCCTTAGAACATACTGGCTCTGTTGTGTAATATGGGGACCTGCTATTTCTAAACACTGACCTATTTCACAGCCTTGGTGAGTCGGAATTGGAAACATCTGGAAGTCAGATTCCAGCCTTGCACCCAAGTCATCTTGGCTGTTGGCAAGAACACAGTAAAACACATTCGGGCCTGGTCACGTGCTCCATCCAAAGTGTCTGAATGGAGCTCAGTGCCGATGCCCATGAACATCGTGAAGGTGCTTCCTCGGCTCTCATACTGCATTCAGTGTCCCTGACGGTCCTGGATGTCCCTGTGAATGCCTTGACACATAGCCTTCACCAAATTTAGCATGCCAACCAATGACAAAACACATCTTTAGGGAGGAGCTTTAGGAAGACAAAGTTCTTTCCTACCAAATGGCCAATGATGATGATGATGATGAAGATGATGTTTCTTCTTCTTGAACATCAGTGGGAACCTATTATTTTCTATTCTTCCGTTTACCAGTCTCTCTTCTAAAGGTGACATATCCTACCTTTATTCAGACTAATTAACATATATTAAGTAGAATTTATTTGGTGTCTTCTCGCTAGATTAGAGCTTTCACACCTTACTATGTGTGAAAACCACCAAGGAGTGTGTCAACAATGTGGAGTCCTCTGCCTCACGCCTGGGGCAGACAACCCGGGAATGTGCACATTTGAATCATAAGTCTCCCAGGAATTCCTGACAGCAACAGTTCTGATCACGCTGGGGAAACATTTCCTAGTCAGGCTCCACATTAAGCAGAGCCAACAAAGAGCCGCTTGACTAGGTCATAGGTCTTGGGTCCCTATGATGAAGACTGATGTCCCTGAATAACACTGATGTACAACTGTGTAAGAAAGAGCCAACCCCATGAGATGCAGACCTGGACACACGGATATGCACACCAGAGAGATGAGATAGATGGGATGGATGGACAGATAGATAAGACAGACAGATTAAAAATACAGACATGATTTATGATCTAACTAGTACACTTTGAGAAGCAGAGGCATCATCCAATAATTTTGCCAAGACCACAGGCATGAGCCAGGGCTTCCCAGAATGCCTGGTAGCCCTACTGATTTTCTCATGACCTCCCTGTAATCTTACATGTGTAAATCAAGGAACACATGTTTCTCTCGACTCAGAATCCACAGCCAGGCTCTCCATCCTTCCCACATTAGCTTTCTTTTGTCCTGTGGGACACCAAGTCATGGTCCCCTTCACACCACCTGCTGACACCTTGGAGCCAAATCACACCCACCTTTTGCAATTATGCAAGATCTAAAAGTTTGCATTTATCCATATACATAAAACCTCCCTCCTGGTTCCACCGTCTCTGTTCTTACATTAGCTCACGGTCCCCATCCATTTCTGTTTTAAATTGGCTCCACTTTGTTCTTTCGTGTATATTTGTGTGAACTTTCTAAAATCTGTTCTGCAATAAGGAGGCAGAGTAAATATATTAAAGTCAGGAATATATATTTATTCGTGGGGGATATGTTATGGGTTTCTCTGTAGCTCTGGAGGTAAAGATAGTACCAACACTAGAGACTTTGAGAAGTGAGGAGTCCCAAGCGCAAGAGCCCCATCTGAGCACAGATAATGCCCCAGGTCCTGCCTTCTCGCCTCTCACTCTGACCACCAATTCTCTGGCCAGTGTGTATCAGAACCACTTTTAGGTCTAGAATATGAATATCAGTAGGTAGTTGATTGCTGGTACAAATACTTTAGAAATAACCTTTTCAGCCAGCTTTTTGATGTGCATTCCTGAGTATTAATCAAGACCTCTGACTAGTAGAAACTATATGAACCATTCAGAACCAGGACTGCAGAATTTTCTCTCTGTATGCAGAGCACTCTATGCCCAAAATGTGCCTGAGGGAGGCCTGGGTCCTGGAGCAAGGGTACAGGTGCAGCAGCTGAGGGAGCTGCTCCAGGTCCTGCAGCCTCACGGCCATGCTGAGGGATGATCTGGATTGTGCAACGCGGCCGTGTGTGCATGCGCACACGTGTTCATCTGTGTGTCTGTGTATGAGCACACATACATGAAGCTTGACCAATAACTGAAAGACACAACTTGCAAAATCAGCCACAATTAACTCTTACAAACTCTACCAACTGAATAACTGCCTGCATTGGTGTGAAGCAACCCAAGGTGGGAGCCGCTGAAAGAAGACTTTCTTCAGGAGCTGAAAGCAGCCTTTACACGAACACCAACTGTGAGCTGACCTGCGTGGCCAGCCCTCCACCCACCCAGCAGGCCCTGCGCAAGCACCTACCGTGGGTCAGAAATGGTGGAGGCCCGGACTTGCTTGAAGTGGCTCTTTGCCACTTCCCCATGTGAATATCTCTCCTGTTTTCTAAACATTTTACTTAACACAGAAAGCCTCAAGCCTGGCCCTATTGGAAAGGACATTGATGGCATCAAAACATACTCATGGCGTGACAGCATTATGATCTCATTGGTTAAAGGATGTAAGTGGCACCAGGCATTACCTCGTGGGTCTGTGATTCCCTGAGGAACCAAGGCAAGAATTTCCAATGCAGGCCTTTTGGCAGACTGATTCCTTCATCTCAGAAAACTAAAAACTCGGCTTTGCCTAGATTGAAGAAATTACATAATTCTTAAGGGGGATGGCAAAGGGTGAGTGGGTTTGGGTGGGAGTTTTCTGGGCTTCTGCCTCATCCTGTTTATATCCGGCCAGTCTCCCTCCCACGTGTCCCCAAGCACATCCCTGATCTCAAGCCCTTTTGAGGTGCCACACACCCAGGACAGGCACCCTGGACATTTCATTTCTACATCTTCCCCCACTCAAAAGGAAATGCCTCCTGCTCTCAGCCCAGTGTCAAGTGATACATCTTTGGTATGTACCCCAGTTGACACAAACCAAATAAATCTATAGCTCCTGTATAAATGTTGAATATCAAAACCAGTTTTGTCCCTCGCATATGAGACTTTATCTCTGCAGTGTCCTGCAGAAGCCTGACAAGGGGCTTCAAGATCAGGGCTGGCCACAAAGGCGGAGCCCTCTCACACCCAGCTCTATCAAACCAGCTTCACACAGTTTGCTGAAAGCCCCCCAGAGACAGCCCTGCAGAGAAACCCAGGCCAAGAACCCAAGTCAGGTGCTTTGCCTAGCACTCTGCCCTCTCAGCTCTCCTGTTTGGAAGGTGATAGAATTCCACTGGATGGGAGCTTATGCAGAATACGGGGTAGGAGTCATACCACAGAGAGGATTTGAATCTGCCCGCCCTCACTCTCTCGGGGGGAAAGGACCGTCAAGTTCACACACATCACCCATGCGTGCCCTCTACGACCATGACCACGAAGAATGACCTGTGCACACTGCCCAGTGGCTAGGCTTCATTTCATCACTCCCTCAGTTAGTGTTCACTGAGCACCCACCACCTGCCAGGCGCTGCACTTAGCCACTCAGGTAAGGCCTTCATGGGGCTCACCCTCCATGGAGGGAGGGGGATAATAAGCAAACGTTCATATAAATGTACACTATACCGACAGATGGGAGGAATGCAATAAAGAAAGATGGGGCAGGCAGGGGAGGGGGTGTCACTGGGTGCAGTGGGCAGTGACTCTAGATGGGGGTGGTCAGGAAGGGCCACTCTGAAGAGGTGCTTGCACAGAGCCGGATGAAGGACGGGACCACTTGGAGTCAAAGCTTTCGGGCTGAGCTGCCAGCAAGGTCAGGCCCCTGGGTAGAACGGCAGAGTGACCGACCAGATGGCTGGAATGAGCAATAGGAGGGACCCACAGAGGCTGCTGTCAGGAGCTGAGATTTAATCTGCCACATCAAGAGAGAGAATGAAGGATTCGGGCAGATCTGTTCAAACCCTAACTTGGCTCCTAATTAGCTCTTTGCCCTGGAAAAGTTGGTTGACCTCTCAGATCTCCCTTTCCCTCCTGGGAACAGTGCGATGGGCCCACCTGTGTCCCAGGACCATGTGAGATGATGTCTCTGAGTCGCTTCCTGAAATACCCAATGCAGAGGCAGGCTTACTGAGTGGTGACTGTCGAGGTTGGCACTGTGGTATTTTTAGTTTTATGCCACGCATTTCCTCTCAGGAGCTCTAAGTTCGTCTTCCGCTTACCTCGAGTTTTGCTAAATAAATACGTGCCTGCTATTTTCCTCCCAGTCACTGCTCTGGGCTGGGTTTAGAATTAATTCTGTGGTGAACAACAACTCTGGTTCTCGGAATCTGTATTACAGGCCAGTGATGGCTGGAATGTTGGAGTCTAAGAACAAGTAGTGGACGGTTCCCAACTTGTTATTTTCCCAGATAAGAAAAAAAAATTCTAGAAAAAACCAACAAGGCTATATCATCTATTATGAATAGCATTTCATAAATGAAAAGATATTTAGCACCAAATAATTTCAGAGAAAGGGTACTTCCTGCCGCTAGGTCACTTTTCATGGACATTCTCTCTCTGTCACACACACACGAGCTCACACCAGTCAACACCTCACCACACACGGACCCACTCCTGCTGGCTCCCATGTACGTCGCTGCTCTAGACCACAGAGGATGACAGAAGCCACAGGCAGGAAAAGACAGTTCTGTGACACCTTAGACAGGCATCTGACCTGCTGGGACGATGACTCTGCGCTCGTTCGTGGTCATGTTTGGGGGTGGCATGTGCTTCTCCTCCATGTAGCTGCCGTAGTTCATCCCGACCGTGTCCGGGCTGCCCACCATCTTCCCGCCTTTGGCCACGCTGCATTCATCGGGGGAGTTTCTGGTGGAGGAAAAGATAAATTCCCCTATTACTGTGGCAACTGAAAAACATGCCTACCTGGTCTTGCTGTGATTCAGAGACAGGCAAGGAAGGCGAAAGGAAGGCAAGGTGCAGGAGACAGAGGGAGAAAGAAGGAGAGGGAAGCGAGAAGAGGCAAATGCAGTGCCCGTTAGGGACGAATGTGTCCCCTCAGAATCTGTATGTGGAAGTCCTAATCCCCGACGTGATGGCATTTGGAGATGGGGCTCTTCGGAGATTAGTTTAGATGACGCTGTGAGGGTGAGGCCAACATACTGGACTTGTGTGCCCTTATAAGAAGGGGAAGAGACCAGACAGCTCTCTGTACCCGCCGTGCGAGGACACAGTGAGGTCTAGCCCTCTGCAACCCGAGGAGAGGACTCTCGCCAGATACCACCCCAACCGGCACCTTGACCTTGGACTCCCAGTCTCCAGAACTGTGAGAAATAAATGCCTGCTGCTTGAGCCCCTCAGTCTATGGCATTTTGTTATTGGCTGCCTGAGCTGACTACGACAGTGGCCAGGCTCAGTCCCAGCACAGAGCAGGCACAGGGGGAGCAAAGCTGCCACCTGGCTTCTATTTCTTCAGCCAGCTCCTCCTGACACCGTCCTGTCAAAACTCCATCTGTGACAACTGATTGGAAACACGTGCAGAAAACAGGGAACTTGCCGTTTGTTCTCGCTGCGTAACAGTCAACAGGCCACGCACGCAGATGCTGGGAGGCAACCCCAGGCGCGCTCAACAAGGCTTATCCTTCGATGAGGTTCCTCTTTTTCAAAACCTCAGAGCGAAATCCTTCTGTGGAATTTCACATCCCAATTTCAAGCCAGTCTTTCGTTAGGGAACGTGGAGATTCACGAGGTCCCAAGCTCGGGTGCCAGCAGGCAGGCAGAGGAGGGGGCAGGGGGCGCCCTGGGAGGCAGCTGAGAGTGCAGCTCAGCACCCTGGGCTGGGGTGTGCAGTGCATGGTGTGCGTGCAGGAAGGGCTCAGCCACTGGGTCCCTGGGGAACAGTTCCCAAGACTACTATTAATAAGGCAGCCACAGCCACTAGGAGAATAACAAACCTGCCTTTCTGCAAAAAGAAAAAAGGGAAATTTTTAAGAATTTTTTGAGATTGGAAAGTTATAGGACATGGTAAAATCCCATCTAAATCCAGCTTATCCAGGAAACAGAAAAATACGTCAAAACCTTCTTTAACAGTTAATTAACCTAGGTTAGTGTAGCAGAGGGGCCTTGATCTGGGTTACAGCTTCTAAGGTGGATTTCTAGATATTGCCTCTCAAACTCGACCCTACATATGATTTTTCATTTTCTGGGGAACCACAAGTATCCACTGGATTTTAGATTTTCATCCCAAAGTCAAAAAGGCCTGAGGGTGGGGGGGGGTCTCTTCCACACTTCGTTAGTGGGAGCTCTGCAGTCCCCTTACAGAGTCAGGCGAATGACAGCCCTGGCATGGACTTGACCTTCAAACCTGAGAAGGTCACAGACATCCAAGGCAGGAGGGCGCTCTGTGGGTGGCACGGGCTGAGGTATGATGAAAATCATTCCAGACCCGAAGGCCACGGCTGGGGTGTGGGCGGGAAGGGTCGACCGGGGCTGCACAGCTCCAGAGGGAATTTATTCGGCACCTGGGAACGTTAAAAATACGGGTTTGTCCTCAGCATCACTTGCTCATGTGTCCGGGGCTGCGGGCTGACCTTGGTGAGGAGCAGTTAACGTCTGTGGATGGAGGTTACCATCGCGGCCGCCCAGGACGAAGGCCCGACCATGGGCCTGGAAATACACCGCCCTGCTCCGCGGCGTGCTCACAGCTGTACTAACATGACGGAAATGTAAAAATAATAACCGTCTGAGTTCCCATGGTGCAGGTCCCCCACATTTCCAGCGCTGCCTGCACAGGCAGTATTTCCTCCTGATGCGATTTTTCCTGGCTTCAAACGTTTATCTCGAAAAGACCCATCCTGGTATCAAAACACCGAGTGTCTTCGCCTGAGCCTTAGTTTCCTGGCCTTGGGAAAATTCTATCAGTTGAGTGGTGTGTGTGTTTGGGTCTATTCGTCTCAAGGAGAGAAGTTACCAGGGCAGAGAGTCAAAGGGATTGGGTTCTTTAGGGAAAAGACTAGATGCAGCCGGTGATGAGCGGAACTCAAGTAACGCCCTCAAGCCCAGGGTGAGCCCTACTTAGGGTCGTTCACTCACGCATCCAGTCAGGCCAGTTTTGTTGAGTGCCTGCTGTATACCAGGCAGCCTCAGCTCTCCCTTCTCCAGCAGGACAGTTAACTATCGAAAAAGTTAAAGATCAAGGAGATGTAGAGGACAGATTCCCAGGAATAGGGGAATCTGGGAACTGTGGACCCTTCAGACCAATTCTCGCTTTTTCTTCATTGGTAATGGCTTAATTTCCGTATCTGCGGCCACCACAGTTCACCACAGTTTTCCTGGGGTGCTGGAGCTGAACCCCCATCGAACCCAGAGGTAGGGTGGGCTGTTCATCGGCACTGCCAAGAGCTTTCTACAGCCGTGGGTGGGTCAGTGTTTGGCACAGAGCAGTTCTGGGGGAGCTCCTTTGTTTTCCTGTTATTAACTACAAGGCCCAATTCAGCACATCACACTTGGCCATCCCAGCTCCCTTTGTAACATCGGACCGGCAGGCCTGAATTTCACAAGTTGCTCCTTCAGGGCAATGAAAAAAAAAGAATCTTTCTTCCATTGCATTTTGTTTTAGCTTCTGAGGAAGACAGAATGGAACTGTGCCATTGATCATTTCAAATAGTTTTCATAATAAATCTAAGGGAACCCCAGCCCAGGGGCAGGGAGGGGGTCGCCCATTGGTCGGCATGCTGGACTCGAAGTAGGTGGTCAACACGTACCGGGTGAAGGGGCCTGAAGCGTGCCATTCTCACTTTTCAGTCATTTCCCTTTGTTTCACCCTTGGAACTCTCAGCAGCAAAAGGGGGCATCTTGGTGCGGGCCCTGTTCTGGGAGCTTATCAGTCACCAGTGCCCACAAGAGCCTGGTGGGGCAAGTGGGAGACAAAAACCAGGACGTGTATAAAAAGACCGAAGAAACAGAGGCAATTCCTGGAGAAGAAATTTTTTCAGGGCCATCTATTAGGCACCACTTTAAGGAAACGAGACCTTAACATGATTCAGGGAGCTGGAAGTAGATATTCAAAAGTCTCGCCATAAATACGCTCTCAGCTCTTTGCCCGGGAGTGGTAAGAAAAGACGCACACCGCGGAGCCTGCCTCCTCGCTGAGGGCGCTGCGCTACGCTGTTGCTGCGTACACGGAGACAGGCCGAGTCGTCAGGGAACTTCCCACAGACAGCGTGGGGCTCCCCCTGCACTGAGCCCTGCCTAGTGGGGACAGTCACGTGCTCTCTACTCTACCAGCTTAAGGATTTGGACATTCAATGCATTGCTTTTGAAATGTACCCACACGGCCAAGAGCATTCCTTTAAGCACTGTGTGTTCAGTGTTCCTATAGGTGTTTTCTAGCAGTCTCTGTGAAAATCCTACAGCAATTCATCAGATGCTTGCTAAATGGATAGTCGTTTGGCAGATGTGAAATGCCTCTGTCTTACTGTTTGGGGTGTACATTTCTTCATTGCCGATAAGCGTGGTTCCAGATATTTCTCTCAGACCCCTTTAAGACGTACAAAGATTATTCTACAAATCAAACCACGATGAGCCATCACCTTACACCTGTCAGGGCAGCCATCCCAACCGAACAAGGGACAACGAGCGCTGGAGAGAAGGCGGAGAAACTGAAGCCCCCGCAGCACTGTTGGTGGGAGTGGGAAACGGCCCAGCTACAACGGAAACCATCCGAGCAGCCCACGAAAAGCTTTAAAAAATGAATAACCACACAACCCAGCAGTCCCACTTACGCATATTTATCTCAAAGAACTGAAATCGGGACCTCTAAGAGAAATCAGTACTCCGTTGCTCATCACAGTACTATTCACAGGGTCAAGATGTGGAAGCAGCCTACAGGTCCGCCGATGGATGAGTGGATCAGGAAAATGGGATGTATACGTACACAGAACACTGTTCTACCCCAAAAGAAGGAAGTTCTCCAACACATGACAGCATGGGCCAACCTTGAGGACAGGATGCTGAGTGAAATAAGGTAGTCACAGAAAGACAAATAATACGTGATTCCATTTATAAGAGCCACCTAAGTCAAACTCAGAGAATCAGACTGTGAAATGGTGGTCGTGAGGGGGGATAAGGAGAGGCAGAGAGGGAGGCTGGGCACAAAGCAAGGCGCTCCCAGCACACAGCTCTCAGCTGAATTGGCTATGGACCTTGAGAGACAGCGTGTCCCCAGCCAGCCCTCCATACGGGCTGATGCTTGCTTTTGGAAAGAACTGGCCAACCAGAGAGAGGTGGGCAGAAATGGAAAATAAAAGTAAGTAAGTAAGTAAATAAATAAATGATTTAAAAAATGAAAAGATCTTAAGAGATGAAACGCTATATGGTCCAGTGTCCACAATCTTCTGATTTCTATGTTTTAATGACAGATTTGCCTCCAAGGGCACCCGATGTACTGGGAGTCACAGACCCTGGGTTGCTCTTCTCTCTGGGATCGGATTTGTGCTGGGGGTGGCTCCAAACTCTGTTCATGGATTGACACTGTAATAAATGTGTGGGCAAAGTATTTAAAGTGCCGCCTCGCACATGGGAAGTGCCGTGAGTTAGCTGTTACTATTCTTTTCATCAACACAACTCCATGAGGTCAGCACCTGTAGCAGGGGTGTTACAGGGGAGGCACAGAGAAGTTGATACAGGTTGGGCCCGAGGTCACTGGGGTCTGGAGTCCAAATACTTGACTACCACACTCTAGGACCCCGCCTGGTAACTCCGCATGAGGGGTTCCTTTCACAGATGCAAAGCTGACACAAAAATGACCCTCAGTAGACTGGGTGCAGCCGTCACGATGGGGTGTTTTCCATGAGTGACCTTGGAGTAGCTCTGAGGACAGTCATGGGGAAGGTGTAGGTGTGAACTCAATTGGGCATCCGTGTGCAGGCAAAGGCAGAGCCTCCAGGTAGATGCAATGCTGTCTGGATATACAGAGGAATTTTGATGTCTGGTCACCTCAATGTACAGTTGGATGTCATATGCTCTTCCCCAAAACTTCTTCAAGGGGCTCAGCGTGGTGCATGCCCTACACACAGGATGGGCCAATGTTTGTGAGGGTCAGAGGAAATTGGAGAAGTGCCCCTGCTAAGTGGGCAGAGTAGGAACGAATCTGACTCAGATTGTGGGCCTGAGAAGAGAGAGAATCGAGGACCAGGACAGAAGCTGGCCCATCAGGGGAAGCAGCCAACCTAATTCTACACGATTAAGTGGGCCCCAGCCCAGCACAAAAGCTTCCTTTAGTTGTTTCCATATGTAATACCTTTTCTCTTTCTTTTAAATAAGATTTTATTTATTTATTTTTAGAGAGAGGGGAAGGGAAGGAGAAAGAGGGAGAGAAACATCGATGTGCGGTTGCCTCTTGCACACCCCCCTACTTGGGACCTGGCCTGCAGCCCAGGTATATGACTCGACTGGGAATCAAACCAGCAACCCTTTGGCTCACAGGCTGGTGCTCAGTCCACTGAGCCACACCAGTCAGGGCACCTTTTTTTTTCCTTAAGAAAGAGTAATGTGCCTATAAAAATGCACTGCGAAATTAAAGCTTTGATTTTTGAAGAAGAAAATAAACTTGGCATCTAACCTTGGTTTTTCCCACATCAGAGTCTACTTAGAGCAGCAGGGCAGATTCTGCCATGGAAAGGACCCACAGGGACAAGGCACAGATGCGGCCATGGCTTGACATGATGGAGCCTCGGCCCTGTGCTGTCGTCTGGGCCGAGTGTGAATGGCCCTCATTTATCCAAGAATGTCATGGAAGGCATCCTCAAGTGACAGCCCCGAGCTCACTAGCCACATTCAATCTGTGATACACCCCCCCAGTGGAGAAGTTAGCATAGGCTCTCTGGGCTTCCAGAAAGTCAAGGTGAGTCGACATCGAATTTAGGAAATTGATGTTATAACTCCTTCTGGTGGACAGAGGCACACCCATGAATCCTCTAGAAAAGATACCCTTCCCTCAAGACCCATCCTCCTTCCTATTTCTGAAGTCCTCTTACCCTTGGAGACAGGCCTCTGCTGCCTGGGTCTCCATCACATGCTGGTGGGGGAGTTCCAGGCTTTAGGTCCACAGTGATCTTCCCCAAACACAAACCTCCACTGGCCACGTGCAACCCAGCCCTTCCTGCACCCAGAGTGCCTTTGGGTAAATCCTCATTCCCTAGGATGCTCCTCGGCCATCTGGCCCTGGACCATCTCAATTCATTTTTCATTTAACAGATATTTACAGAGCAAGTCTCTATGCCAGGCACTGTCCCAGGTGCTGGGGATACACGAGTGTCCCTATTGTCCTAGCGCCTGTGGTTGTGTGGCTAAAGCCTCTCCCCCTGACTCCACATACTCTGCTCCCCGCCACCGAATGCTCCAATTCATATTCCATGTCACCCCCCCCCCCCGCCCACTCTCTCATGGGCAGGCGAGCTCCTGCTGACTCCCATGCAGCCTCCAGCTCCTCACTGTTTATTAGAATGGCACTGTCTTCGAGAATGCTTGTTAGTTTATTAGGTGATTTCATGGGATGAAGCTACAGGGGAGCAATACAAAGGTGTTCTTTGGCCCCTCTACCCGAAGAGCCCCAGGGGGTCAGTTCCACCAGAGGGCGGGCTCCCCAGGAGGCCGGCTGGCAGACCCCAACACCAAACATTCCCTTCGCACGTGGTTTTCTTCCTGAGAATCCTGAAAGCACATGCTTAGTCCTAATCGACTGAACAAACTCCTAATCAAGTTTTATGGCGTGAATTGAGGTAAGTCACCACAAAAGGTATTTTTAGGGCCCGAGACAAGGAGGGGATTGTCTGCAGAGCTCTGGGGTAATTGGTGGGTCTGTTTTATTTCTGAATCAGAGGTGATGGAAAAGCTGTTTCAGGCCCCGTGGCCCGAGCAGTGGGTGGAGCAGGGCAGTGATTCATGGAGAACTCCGGGCTTAGGCTGAAACTGTAGACCTCTGTCCTCACAGCTGAGTGTGACTTTTGCCCTTACTAAATATTCTCCCTAACACCTGGACTTGCAGTCTCTTCCCACCCGCCCTGCCCCTCCCCCGTCCTCCAAAGCAGCTGAAGACTAAATTAATTAAAAAGTCACCACCAACATACCCACAGTGAGCTCTTTGTCCCTAACAGGGATTGGAAGTTTCCTGGGGAAAGTCTCATTATTTAAGTATATATTCATAACGTTCTCTCCACAGCAGAAAATGGGTATTAGCAAGCCCATCTGACATGCAGACTTTAAATGCATCCTTTTGGGCTTCATCGTTTGGAAATCAAATGTTCTATAGTTTAAGGTCTGTGCAAATAGTTTTCATGACATCTTTTGTGCCCTGTGAGAGCTTTTGTTCTTTTTTTTTTTAGTTTTGTTCTTGTTTTTTGGCTTGAAACACTTTTATTCCTCAGGGAGGGAAGACTTAAGCCCAATCGCCATTTAAGGTGCTTCGGGTTTTTATTTTCCTGACAGGCTGTGTAACTTCTGGTTAACCAAAATGATCTCCCCTTCAAGACAAAAGAATGCCCAAGCAGTCCCCCACCACCCACGCCCAATGCCCACAGCGACCCTGTGGGGTCCCCTGGCATCCTAGCGAAGCACTCAGCCCCTGGGCTCTCTTCTCCTACCAACTGAGGCCTGTTGTTTCGCATCCAAAGGGACAGCAAAGATGCACGGACGGACCTCCGCTTCCCTTCCTCCCTTTTCCTTGACGGAGCCTCTCTCCACCCACATCTCAGCTCTGCAGCCCAGCAAGCTGACATCTGTAAAGACAAGGCCCCTTACAAGTGGGACAGGCTAACTCACTGACCTCACTATCACAGCTTGGAAAAACCACTAGTGTGCGGGTCTCCAGCATGGCACCACCTATAGCTTGGACAATGGTCGAGCTTAACGAGGAAACTGTTCCTGCCAATCTGCTTCGGAGCCTTGAGGCAGAGAGGAGCAAACACGACCGGAGCTGTGCATTTCACTGCCCTAAAGTCATACGTAGAGACTCAGAGAAAATGTAAGAAAAACACACATGAAATCAAGTCTCAGTGAGAGTCAGAGTAGGGAGGCGAGGGGGGAAGCTGGTCCCGGGGTCGCACATTAAGTGAGAGAGCCTGACAGGAAGAGGCCTTCGGCCAAGACCCTCTTCTGCAGGTGGCAGTTGGGCAAAGCCTCTTCCCACACGGTGCCAGAGAGGGCACGTGGACGGCCACCATCCTGAAGCCGAGAACGTTCATCTCTAATTTCAGCCCAAGTATTTAATGAGCCACGGGGTGCTCAACCTGCAGGTCTCTTCTTCACACTTGGTATTTTTAAGAGGTGGCTTTGTCTGGAGATACCTCATGAAGATAATGCCAGGTGAGAGCAGGTAAATCGGCCTGCCGTAACAATATAACATTTACTTTCAGAACTAAATCTTTATACGTGTAATATACACACATTACACATATTTAGTGAAATTTAGCGTTTGTGTTTAACGCCCGTCGGAAGATAAGCAGTAGGACGTAGTGCTCGCCCATCACCTGGAGACACCTGCTGGTGTCCCAGACAACACAGACAAGATGCCCAGCTCTGGGGAGAGCCCCGAGGGAGTGAGCAGGGGCACAGGCCTGCAGTCAAATGGCCTACAACAGGTGCACATGAACAAGGTACCAAAACTTTTGAAAACTCAATGGTCTTCATCTGGAAAATGGGGAGAGTCACTTTGCCATCTGGTAGATTTAAGGAGGAAATAGGATGGTACATCATATCTAATACATCACAAGGTGCTGTAGAAATAACGGTTAAGATTCCGCCTCACAATTCTCTTTCCTGCCCAGGTGGTGGGAGTCACACCTCCCTCCAGCTATGACTGGGCCCTCTGTCCTTGTACATGTCAAGTTATCTCACAGAATCTTTTCCACCTTTGCTGGACCATGAGCTCCTCTTAACCCATCCTCACAGCAGCCAACCCCGTACACAACGCAGAGGAAACACCAAACGCAAGTCGGCTCGGCACAGGATTTCTCACCTTGGGCTCCACTGACATTTGGGGCCAGGTCATTTCCTGGGAGGGGGGATGCTGTCTGGTGTTTAGGATGGTGAGCATCATCCCTGGCCTCCACCCACTAGATGCCAGGAATGCCGCCCCCACCCCTGAGCTGTGACAATGAAAACATCTGTAGACATTGCCAAATGTTTCCTGGAGGCACAATCACTGTGGCTGAGAACCGCTGATTTAATGAATTAAGATCCTCTGAACTCAGGCAAGGAGGCAAGAGCCCCTCCCATTTGCTTGGTGTTTATTAGAGCAAAGTGCCTGTCCCCAGGGTCTGAGCCAGGCTCAGAGGGGCCTGGGCTCCAGTCTTCAAAGACCCCCAGTTTTGGTTCATCCATACCTCAATGGGAGCATGTCTCCCAAACCTGGGGCTCATCCTCACTTCCCTCTTTCCCATTCCACAGATCCCACCCATTAGCAAGCCACACAATTCTATCTCTAAAACATATCCACAACGGCCCCAGCCAGGTAGCTCAGTGGGATAGAGCATCGTCCTGATGTGCCAAGGTTGCAGGTTCAGTCCCCAGTCAGGGCACATAAAGAGTACATCACTGAGTGGACGACAAATCAGTGTCTGTCTCTCCCTCTCTCCTTCTCTCTCTCCACTCCCCACCCCTCCACCTTCCCTCAGTCCTCACCAGCCCTTACCTGCAGAGGCCTCCAGCAGTCTCAGCTTCCATGTAGGAGCCTGGGAGACCCTGCTAGATCTGAGTAATGTCACGTCCCCACAGGGTTCTCCTAGCTCACTCAGACTGAAGGCCACACCCCCTCAGTGGCCCCACGATCTCGCTGCTGATGAATTTTGAGTGCTCCCTACCTCCTCGCCTCTTTAGGCTGACCGTTGGGGTTTAGAGAGCAGACTCGGCCTCAGCACCCAGTTTTCAATACTCTGCAAGGTCACAGCCTGCACACCTGCATGATCCCCCTGAACTACTGATCTCAGGTACGACCCCCTCTCCTATTGCCATCCCGCCAGGCTGAGCCCCTCCTGTCACAGAAACTCGGCCACCCCAGGGGACACTGCTCTGAGGTCTGATGGAATGGTCTGATGGAATGGCCTCACTTACCGCCAGCGCAGAGGCCAAGAGCAACAGGTACGGTCAGGCTCCGGCGCCCACTTGGCTAGGCCATTGTGCCCAGAGAGCTCATCTGATGCTAATCGAGGTGTTGCTGTGAACCACACCCATGGCCCAGTCATGTTCAGTAAAGGGGACTGGTCTCACTATGGGTGAGCTGTGTCTCATCAGGGGAAGGTCTAAGGAGATAATCTGAGACTTCCCTGAGGAATTCCCCCTCAAGTGCTGGGGTTTCCAGCCTGCCGCCATGCCCTGCAGACCTCAGGGGGACTGAAGCCCCTGGGCCTGGTGCTGGGCTGCCGGAACCCCTGTCTTAATCCCTGTGCTGACCCCTCAGGCTGGGAGGGTGGCCCCACAGGGCAGGTGGGCAGAGGGCTACCGAAGGCAAGCACAGGCCCACATCAAAGACAACTGTGTTTGCACTTGGCTTGCAAGACAATGGGCTCCTACCCCGCCTCCTCCTTTCACCTGGGGAACAGTGCAGTGGGGACAAGAGAAAGTGTGTTTCTGCAGCTCCGTCCCCCCTTCCTCACTGTGTCTCTGCTCTGAGGCTTGCAAAGTCCAGGCCAGCGTTCCTGGGGCTGGTTCTGAGCCGCACTGCCAGTGAGGGCAGGGCGTGCTCACTCTGCTAGCCAGCGGCAGAGCCTCGCGGCACCCTCGGCCGAGGCGTGCTCCCCTGCCCCCACTCCACACATACACATCACACACACACACACACACACACACACCCCCCACTGGCATATTTTCTGCAGGTAGAAACTAGTGTTTGAAGGAGAAAGTTCTGGAAACACAGCTTGCTCTCTTGTTCCCGCCATGATTCTCCTGGTGTGTGTGGGATCAAGGGCACCACCAAAAACAGATCCCCTCCCCCCCAAAACAAACAAACAAAAACAGATCACATGCACGACCACAGGGCCAGCTCCACCTCGCCTCGTCTCCACACACTGGGCGGCACCCTTCACAACATGGCCACACCCCGTTCTTCTCAGCCTCAGACACACAGGGGGGGCAAAAGCAGGTTCACAGTTGTTTGGACGGAAAAATAACACAAAGACTAACAAATAATGACATAAGACTGAACTCTGCTTCCCGTACTCACAACTGTAACCTACTTCTGCCCACACCGTACATCTGGTCAATGACTGGCGGAAACACTCTTCCAGATGGACAGGTTGACCTGTACGGTATCTACACATAACAGATGAGTACCCGGGACTCTGGCAGCCTGGACCCTAGGATGGCATTTTCTGCCGGGGACCTTTCTGGAGTCTGGGAATTACTCTCCTGATGGGGTCCAAGGTTAGCCTGCCTTGACTTGAGTTCCACGTGGAGTACCCACACCATGGGAATGTCCCCAGTTTCAAGGGGAAACCAGAGGCACAGCGTGAGCTGACTTCTCAGAGCCTGGGAGAGTCATGGCATCTCCCACCTCCCTCTTCACCCTGTCCAGTGTCACTGTGGATGTTCCCTCTAAGGCATTGTGACTTAGTACCTTCATAGATGATGCACTGGAAGTTGAGGCAGTGAGTTCCAACACTTATAAAACTGTATACAGCATTAAAATATATACCAAAAAGGGCCTACTATAGCTGTAACAGAGGGGAAAAGGCCCTGGGTTTGAATCCAAATTCAGAGTCCCTTTAAGAGGTGATCTTGAGTTAGCCAGAGAAAGCCTGAGCCTCAGTTTCTTCATCCATCAAATGGGGGCAAGTGCCCCTCGCCAGGCTGCTTGGAGGATGGACGGGACTTTGGGGGTAAAGGGGCTTTGACACAGGGAAGCACTGGAAAGCTTCCCTTTCTAGGGGGCTGTTCTTAAAAATCTAAGCCGGATCGTGCAACATTTTTAAAAATCACCCTTTCTTTGTCCTGAGATTTTATATTCTTCTTCCTGAATATATATAGGGTATGATACCATAATTGAAACCAACTTTACTTTTCAAAACTACATCCGATGAAATGCTTTCAAGGGCCAAGGATCATTCTGCACTTGATAATACGTTCTACCCGACAGCACAGAGAAGTTCATGATCATGGGCTATAGGAGAGCTTGGTTTTAAGTGTAACAAAGATGAGCAGAAGCAGCAAGCATTAAGAGAGGGGGGATGGGGGAGGGAAGAGGGGTGGGTGGGTGTGGAGGAAGGACATATGACTAAGAAGATCCATTGGCCACGGCATATGGCTTGGACATATGCTATGCTGCCTGGCCACTGGCTGACACTCTCCCTCCATAAAAACATAACACAGCATTATTTTCCAGACAGTAAAAACCTCAGAGATGAACTCTGCCATATGTGTTCACACACCCCAGCCCCACAGAGCCCTCATGCCTGGAAAATGGAATCAAACACCACATCTTCAAAGCGAGTTCTTGGTACATACACTACCGATTTTACCACCTCTGTCCTCAACGCAAAACCACAGGAAAACGCATTTTCTCAGCCTTGGCCAATGCTACCGCTCAGCGGTCTTGCTTCTGAAAGGATGTTTGGAGAAGCACCACTGATTTCCACTTGGCCTTGACGAGGGGCAGGGAAACCACGAGGACAAGAGTCAGCGGTCTCCTTACCTTGAGCCATTCACTTGGTTAGGGTTACATTCCATCTTGATGGTGACCCTGGCTGGGGGTTGAGACAGCCAGTCCTGCTGGGGGACACGTGGACTCATCTTGGATGTCTGTCCATAGTCACCGGACGAGGACGCGGTCATGTCCGTCTTTGCCAGGTGTGGCGTTCCGTAGGCACACTCAAACAGCGACTGGTCCTCGCTCACGACTGATAATGCTTCCTGAATGCCCAAAGAAACACAGAGTCAGGACCCGCTAGAGAACAGGCATGGCTCAGAGAGTTGCTGACTTTCCAGTCATTTCTCACTGGGACCACCTTTGAGCTAGCTTTGGGGTCTACCTTTCAGGAGAAAAAAGTAGCCGGTTTTCTTCCTTCCAGACCATAGGAACTGGAACTGTCCGGCTTGGGAAAACTTGTATGCCGGTCTCCAAACAGCCCAGGATTGAGTGCAGCAGTGCAGAGAATACCCACTTTAATCTCAACTCAAGGAAGTTGAATTTCAAAGATCTTAGAAGACATCCAATTGCATGTGTCATTATTTGACAAATGCAATCTATAATTCAAGCAGACAGGATACAGGATGGCCGTGAAGATTAAAAAAAGAAAAGTGACGGCTCACACCTAAGCATCTGGCGAAATTGCCACATTCCCAGGAGAGTTTAAGGAAGAGGTGCTTAGAAGGAGAGTGAGGGAAAACAGAGCACCAAAGGACGAGCACACAAAGATATGAATTTTTCCACTCCGAAGTTATTAGCTGCAATAGGCTTGCAAGTGGTGCTTCCATGATGGCGAACATCTGGATGATAAATGAACCAAAAAAAAAGCTGTGAATTATCCAGATGCCTTCAAATACCAGGATGTTCAAAATATCTGGATCACTGATGAACTCTTTTATTTCCTTCCTCCCTATTGACATCTTTGCCCTTTTGCGTGATTTGGTGAGAAGAAATAGAAATTTGTTGGTGGTGGATCACTCTTCCATGGTTTTAAGTCAAACAGGTGGCTAGCCTGTGGCTGGGCTGACAGTCTACCTACCGCCAATTCAGCAAAGAGAAATCTGACTTGGAAAGTTCAACTACACCAATGATACACCGCGCAGCAACTACGCAGAAAAGCTGGGAGATGATCCAATGTCGGGTTCCATCACACACACAAAAATCCATGTGCTAGCTCATTTTCATTTCAGCCTGTTGGCAAACTCAGTACTGCTCTCAACTAGAGAGATGCGAACGCTGGTTGGGTCCCACCTTCTTTAAAAGTGGAAACTTTGGAGCCGAGGTGGGAGGTGGAAGAAGGACTGTCTTATCTGAACTTCTCATCCCCAAATGAGGAAATCTGAGTTCTAGAAAGATCCAGCCCTTGATGTGAGCTGTCCAAGGTCAACAGGGCATCACTGATGAAGTTGCCTTGCGTTGGGTCCTGCCCTACAGCCCACGGTGTCCTTCTTACATTTCCCAGTTTGGGATGTGTGTTTACGTCGCACTCCCTTCTGATTCTCTGAGTTAGTGTTGAAATAAACACGAACACTCCCTGTTAGTAACAGAGCCTTACGAAGCAGGCTTGCTAAGATAGAAACCTCCCTCTCTACCCAGAAGTCTCGGAATCTTTACCTGCAACTTCACAAACCCAACCCAGCGTGCACTCTGCCACTCTATCCCCTACCTACCCAAGGACCAACCTCACTCATAGCTTCCCACGTACAAAGACTTCATGCTATGGATCAGTGAGTGGGGAAAATGGCAAAAAGCAAGTTCGATGCTTTGGCTCTCAGACTGATGGCCAAGTGCCTGTGCGTAGGTACCACCCACCACCTCCGACTCCTTTAAGTCCCCTAGAATCATAGCCCTGTGATGCTTTGGAAAAGGGCAAGCTAAGAGTTTAAACAGCAACACAAAACATACAGAAGGATAGCTCGTGCCAGCCAGAGAGCCAGAATCAGGCCCAAGAAAGAAAAAAAAAGAAAGCACGTCGGACATACTGCAGCGTCAAAGACACCAACAGACAGACAGCAACAGAACGAGGCAGTGGCGCAGCTCGGGGTGCAGAAATGGGCAGGTCGATGCCGGGGACCCTGGGAGGCAGGTCTCTCTCTTCTGGCCACAAATGGAGTGAATGAAGTTAAGGAATGTGAACTCACAGATATGGGTTTCGATGTCAAATGGGTACTGTTGAGTTGGGTAGTTGTGCTAAGTAATCAAGACAAAAATGATAGCTTCTTAAATAATTTTTGCAAAATAGACTCCCTTCCCATAGCAGCACTAAGAGAACGGTTTACACACTCAGAACAGGAACGAGGTCAGAGCTTCCCCCTCTCCCACCCAGCCCCGCAGACTCCACCAGGGCTTGGAGTAAAGAAACATACCAGGTAACGTTGGTGTTGGCTCGCTGGTGAAGAGAAACATGAACAGATGTGTGATTTATATCAGACATGAGCAGACACAGGTTAGATATAAGAAACAGGTCCATTTCAAAATTACAAACAAAAAAGTGGCTTTCACAACAAAGAGTAACAATGTTACAATATTAGTACGGGAGGCCCCCCCCCCCCCACTGCCAAGAGAAATTAGGAAGTTCTTGCAAACACATCTAATGACCAAATAAATGTAGCGTGAGATTTTGAAAATGGACTGAAATACTAGAACGAAGACAAGGCTACAGTGTGTGCTCAGAGGGGAGGGGTGTACTCTCACATCTGGCAAAGCATTATTTCAGCACATGGTTTTTGAAAGAAAGGAATCAAAGTTAATTGAGATCGATTTAGAGAAAATATTTATGAAAGCTAGAGAGATAAGGGAGACACACATTTTTTCTTTGCATCTTAAAGTTCCTCTCAAAGTCAGTATTGCATAAAAATGAGAACAGTGATAAGATTCAGAATATCAAAAGTTGCTTTAGTTCACTGGAGGAGAAACAGTCTAAAAAAAAAAAATGGAGCTTCGGGATAAACAATTCAAAAGGAGTGAAACCCAGTCCACATCCCGGAAAGACGGAGCCATCAGAGAGCTGCCCCAAAGTGATTCTAACAAAACCAAGACCTGCCAAACACTTGGATTTAAGTCCGGGTCAGGAAAGGCAACAAGCACATAAACAAAATTGCACCCATACATGCACACACGTGTCCACATGCCGGTGCCGCACGTTTTAACAGTGGGGAGCAGAAAGAAGCTGCAGAGGGGTTCAGGGACCCCCTCCGACGAGGGCGACCACTACAGACCACACATGGTGCACACCAGCAGCATCTCCCTGTGCACCCACTGGACTTCACTCTGCTACACGCGGGCTTCGCCATCCCTTCGGGTCGAGTATGAATGACAGAAGCTGATGCGGAGGATTCTCCTGCTCAGCAAGCCCTGGGACTTCAAAGCTGGGAGAAGCTCTCACCCCGTAGGATTAAAACCAGAACGAACAGTGCTCTGAACGCAGGCTCGTAACTAGGAACACATGAGTCCCTCAACCCCAGCTCTGTGAGGGACTGTCCTGGGCCTCAACGGCCATGCTGCCCGTCTCCCTGCCTGCCACCTGGCTTCCCTCCTGTCCAGAGCCATCTCACCTACCTGCCTGCCCACCCGCCAAAGGCGTCGCCTTAGTGAACGTGTATAGAATATTCTCTCAGAACGTTCGGCCAGCCGCAGGACGTGGGGACTGCTCTGGTTGCTTTATAACAGAGGATTCAGAAAAGTCAAAACCTGGCAGAAATGAGGCATAATAACTTAATATGCCTGCCTCTGTGTTACTATAAAAAGACCTGAACTTTAGATTGGTGTGTGAGAGAGCGTGGGGGTGTTTTCTTGGCAGCTCCAGGAAAGTTGGGATATTCTGATGTGGCAAGTGGCAGACGACCAACGCTATTTTTTATGGACTTAGGAGAAACACATAAATTCTAAGCAAGTTGCCCCCAAACAAAAGTGCCCGCTGTGTTACTGCACAGTGTTTACAATTTTGTTCGAACACTGAACACACCATGTGAAAACCATTCCTCTGGATTTCCGTCATGGGATGACAGCTGACCCACAGTTCTAGAAGGTGGAGAAGACTCAACTACATTGCACTTAATACTGTAGTACTAAATACTAAACACCCTTTTATCTTTAAATAACTAGATTTGGGTCTGACAAAGGATCCAAGATGCTTAGTTTAAAAACTAAAAAAAAAAAAAAAAAAGTAGAAAGTCGAATGCACTTTATACGCAAATGACCATTTCCAGCCAAAGGCCCTGATGCCTTTCCTTAACAGATGGATATTTTGAGAGGCTCCTTTAATTCAAGCAAAAGAATTCGAAAGTAAGGGTCTGGGCTCACATTTGCTTCTAACATGTGCCCGATGGCTCATAAAAACACTATAATGTTAATCCACAGAATGAGCATGCTTAAATTTTCATGACAAGCCGGGTGTGGCCGCGTGTTGAAAGTGAGAACATCTGAAAGAATGATGAGCCCCCTTCCACAGCTGGAGCGTGTGAAGCACACAGAGGGAAGCGATCCCTAAATGGTTTTCAAAAATTCAGGAGACGGCCAGACCCAGCTGTGCAGGGGACTGGATTTCCCAATCGCTCTCTGGTTTCCCCAAGCCTACGTGCCTCAGATGCTTACGAGAAACAAATGGGAAAACGAGGTGCGACCAGCACGCTAAGTTTGCGGTCATGCTTCAGAAAACAATCCCATTCAGGGTCCTTGCTGTCACAATGCTGCACCCACTTCGGGACGCCAGTGCCATCTCACACCGACAGCCCACCTCTCCTCAGAGTCCTCACCCTCTTACAACCCAATGCAAAACTCCCTGTACTTCCTCTCACACATAACCAGGAAGAATTTGGGATGTCACACCGCTCCTGGCACTGCACACATGAGATCTTTTAGCCACGTCCTGTTGACTCATAAACAGCTGACCCATCGCATCATAAACCAGGTTACCTCGGCAAGTGCTTGGCACACAATACCTTCTTAATGTCTACTTCACTGACCCCATTTCTCACGTGTGCCCGGCTCTGAAACCTGGGTGCGTCTTACAGTCAGTGGCGTGTTGCAGTTTAGAGGCAGCTTTTCTTCCTCCTTCCTGGCAGATAAAATGATCATTCGTTTTATAACCAATGGCATCTCACATTTTATGAACTACTACGGTCATTCAGTCCTGACAACAGCCCTGTGAGGTCAGTGGTTGTGCCTGCCCATGGATGAGGAAGCAGGACAGGGAGGTAGATCAGCAGCGAGGATGAGGCAGAAGCAGGGTCTGTGTCTCTGAGTGGGTCACTCCCCAAGCTCTGCACCCGCACTGTCTGGGTGTTACGAGGAGAAAGAAGAGGCTGGGCTCATGGAGGTTGCAGGCAGAGTGAGTTTCTGCCCTGCCTTGCAATGGCTGTGGGAAGAGCAGAGCTGTTATTGCAGATAAGAAACGGAACCACCTAGAAAGGTAGAAAGGTTGGTAGTGGGAAGAGGTGGGAGAGGGTAAGGGGATAAAGGCCCAGACTCCCAGGGTTTCAGGTGGGATTGAAACAACAGGAGAGGAAAGGGAAAGTCTGTTGACAATCAACAAGTGACCTTCTAAGTACGACCTGCTCACCTATGAGCCTAAAAGCATTACTGCAACAGGTCCCAGACATATCTCATTGTTTGTCACTTAATGGTTGAAGTCAACAAACCTGTTCTTTTCTTTGTTAATCAGATTATTCAAATTGCCCCGTATTGGAGTGCATTCATTGTGGGCAGATGCCTGACTTCCCTTAGCAAATAACACACAGGAAAAGTAGGGCAGGTAGGATTGCCGTTTATAAACAGGCTACAGCCACCTGGCGGCCTTAAACGGGTGTCTGCAGACCGAATGATGCTGGAGAGCTATTATTTATGAGGCTGTTTCTAGCTCAAGTGTCTATAGCTCCTCGTCAAGGCAGAGCACGTGCAGGAGATGCTTCTGGAAGGTCTACTCCTAATCACATTTGGAAGAGAGAGAAGAAATGCAAACACAACAGACAACACACCCAGGAAAGCCCTCCCCTCTGTCACCGTTCACCCAATACCCACACGCCAGTCAACCTCTCGGGAGTTTTTATTCTAAATATTCAGGCATAGCCAACATCTCATGTGATGAGAAATTTCATCTGACCGGTGTGTCTTTTAATTGCAATACCAAAAAGCCAAACACTATACATTACAGATGCCTTGTCGAACTGGATGTGAACCATTTTGCCCCTTATTGACATTATTTTCTTTTCTTCGGTGGGGAAGACATTAAAACCATATATGAAATGCAGCATCTAGCTTTGTGCTCACGTTTTTCTCATTTAACACGCTGCTATTTTAGTCCTTCAAAAATATAAAAAATCTTGGATTAACCTCAAAGGAAAAATGTACATAGGCAAATGAAGTCTGTCTAAAGAGCGTATTTCTCCAATGTGGTATCACTTCAGCATCAAACAAGTTTACAACTCGCAATAGCAGCCGTGCGCTGGGACAATGAGACCCAGGACTGGTGTGAAGGTACGTATGTGCATAACATGCATGCACACACACACACACACACACACATGTATATATATATAAATGTATGCACACACACACACATATAGAGACACACATGCACCTGTACATGCACATAAATACATATACACATACCTACCTACCTATCTATCTATCCATCCTTATTATCTTTATTAATCCAGCACCTTAGAGAACCTTCCCATAGGCTTGTCTCTCAGCATATCCCCCAGAGCAGATGTTGCCTAAATGATAGCAAGAACCCGAATTCATCCCTTTTCGCCCTTACTTGTTCCCTCCTTTCCTGTCCTAAAAGGTGCCTTCCCTCCCCTCAGCACACCCCTTCAGAAGAGAATGATCTGGAAATGGTCCCCTGGTGACCCTGAGCGGAGGTGCCCTGCTCTGACCTCCCCGGGTCTCTGCTGGGCTCCGGGCAGGTGTGGCTGCCCATGGAGTTCTCTTTACACATACTTCTCCCCCACCCCCACCTTTATTCAAACAGAAGCATTTTCAGGGCAGGATCCTTTGTGTACATGTTCTTAGCATACAAATAGAGTATTAACATCACGCAGGTGTTGATACTCACATTAACCATGAACTAAGTCAAGGGGGCTACGCGCTTGGCAGATGCACGGGGTGTACAGCCAGTGACCAGGATCAGCAGCTCATTGCCGCTGGCACGGTGTCTGCAGTCACAGCACCATGGAGCACGGTCCTGCAGGCTGTACCTGAAAGCTGCAGAGGCTGGGACCAGGGACTCTATGTAGCGAGGGAACACACAGAAAAAAAATGAGGCTGTGCTCCACGCAGTGCAAACCAGGTTTAAGTGAGCCCTGAGGAATTAGGAGCCCAACAAACCTAATTTTCAAACAACCCTGGCTTATTTTCTCCGTACTATGCAGGGTGCTCTTTTGAACATTTGAAAGGAGAATGAGAGGGGACTATTGAACCTGGCATTCAAGGGCCCAGGGATTCAGATATGCAAGAGGAACACGTCCCAGAGCCCTGCAGCTCAGCATCGTGCGCAGTGCAACAGGACTATTGTGCCCCCAAACACTGGCCAAGAGGTTCAATCATCTGCAAAGTGCTCTTATCGCAAAAATAAAGTAAATAAAGAGAACGGAAGTAAACTCTCAGAGGATGTGTTTGCGGCATCAATTGTGGTGATGGTTTCTCTGGGGTGAAGACTTATCTTCAAACTCTTCGAGCTGTATATGTTCAACATGTACAGAGGCTTAAAAACAACAAGAGAACATTGTGTAAGTGATGTTAATAGCATCTTTGTGCCCCTGCAAAGGAACACACTCTTTTCTTTCCCACGGGCTTCTTTCCTCCTTTCGTGATGAACGGAACACGTGGGCACATGTGGAAATACCCAGTTTGTAGGTTCGAAGCTGAGTGAGTGCAAAGGATGAGCCTCTGTGCCTGTGGGTCCCTCCGCAACCTCCCGGGTTTGTGGGGGCTAACCACCCACACTCACTCTTGTCCTTCCAATCATATTCATCACATAACACTCGGAGAATATTCACCAAAGCCTTCATCTTCTTTACATCTAGTTTTAAGCACAGGGGTACCTCAGTACTCATTGTTAATCCATTCCAGAACTCGTGACGAGTGCCGAAACCCATGAGTACCGAAGGATGATGAAGCATTTTCTCTTTCGGGCTGACCACTGTGACTCACACAAGTTCTAGCAAGTATGAGGAGTCCCAAGCAAGCGCCGAGTGCTGAAACATTTTTGTCTCGTCAAAATGCGAGGAGGACAGGGTTTGACGTGTTCTGAAGCCAACGAGTGCTGAGGTATGACTGTAAGTCATTTGATATGCAAAGATCACTTTCATTTCCCTTTTTATAGCCAAATGTAGGATAAACGTGAAGATGCACCCAAGTGCAGGTGGCAGCATGGTCAAACAGAGTGGCCCTGGATTTGGGATCAGCCAACCTGAGTGTGAAGCTCAAGTCTGTCCTTGCTCTCTGTATTCCCTGGGGACCTTCTGTTACCTCTAAACCCACCTTATAACAACATCCCCGGGGAAGAGGGCAGGCTAGTGCACACCTGCAATTCAAGCTGAAGTCCAGCTGCCTTATTCTTACTCAAGTCTCAGTTTCTTCAGTGATAAAGGTGATGTTGACGACAGCTGCCCAGACCCCAATCAGGGTCGTTAAATGGACCAAATGAGCCAGTGTATGGAGAAGCCTTTTATCAGTCTTCCACTTGTATTTTAATTAGGGTCACATTATAGGAAGTTGATGTGACCACCCCCAATTCTCCACGTGGTTCAAGGCAGTTAGACCATCCATTTCGACTCATATTATTCTAACGAGCCAGGTGCCAGGAAAAGTACTGTCTGTCACAGGCAGTGAGTCACTTACTCTTCGTAAGCACTAGGTTTAAAAATCACATGTCTTTATCCAACATGGGGAGAAGGATGAACGAGCATCTTTTATTGTTACAAGCACATTTGACACGAGCCTGATGTGATACAGCCTTTTTGGTCCCTGATCCAGTCCTATCAGAGTTTTTTGGTTGTAATTCTGTATTAGTTTGTTTGATGCCAATTAAACAGGAGCTTTCTGGGGGAAGGAATCTGGATCCCCAGCTCAAAAATGTAGCCTCATCAGCTGCTACATTCCCTGATGCTCTTACAGGTGTTCTCAGAGCAGGCGAATGAATGGAGCGAGGAGGAAGGGAGGATTGGAGGGAGGGAGGGGACTACAACATAATCCCCATTGCTGTCCCTAATAGTGCGTGGCACACAAGTGCTATTCCTCAAACTTCCCCCAAAAAGTCTTTCCCAGGATGTGGAATCCATGATGCTTTTTATTTTAAATTTCCCCTAAAATCTAATGGGGTTCTTAATAAACTTGTACAAGGAAGTCTTTCTACAGCAGCCTTGCTAAGAAGCTCATGGGACCACTCTGCCTTCCTGATTTTTGAAGCTTACTTGCCCAGGTTGGGGAGCAGGACGGATTCAAGCGGCACAGAGGATCCCCCAGACAGTGCCCCCAGGGTAACAAAGTCACTGGTATTCTCTCTTTAATGAAACAGTCCTTGTATGAAGACCAGGGAGGGGGCGCACATTATTACCCCTCTCATCTTCAGCTCTCTGCGTGGTCTTTTCAAAGCACGCATCCATCTGCTGAGAACACGGGCGCTGCGCATCTGGAATGCGTCTCCTCCGTGAGCCTCTGACACATGGATCCATTGTGCTCAACAAAATTCCAAGAATGTTATTCATGAGGAACTCCTGGCCCCACGGAGACCCCTGGCAAGCAGGGGCAGATGTCCGGGCCTCGCCCACACCCTGCGGCAGGTTCCACTCAGACTCATCAGGCGTGTACTTCGTGCCCTCTGACTTTCCATCCAGAATTCCCCCTACGTGGGGGCATTATAATAGCCTTCATTTAAAAAAAGTATTGGATGCAGTTCCCACCAAACCAAACGGGCACATCACACCAGATTTGACCTGCGAGAGTCGGGATCCACACACATGAGTGTCCAAGGACTGCAGGAACACAGCCGATTCGAGACCCACCTGTTCACTCAGCTCAGCCGCCCACACCCTGGGGCCTTGGACTCCCACCTGTGGAGTGAGGGTCTGGTTTACTGGCGCTCTCTAAGGTCCCTTCTTGCGCCAAAATGAAATACAGTTCGGAGTCCCACTGTCAATACTGTGACAGTCCCTTCCTGCCATGGCCGCACTGCAAGCTCTACCTGCTTTGACTTGAAGCAGGTGTGTGGCCAAGGTGGAAAGCTACCACCTATGAAGTGGCCAGAAAGGTTAACTTCCCATGTCCCCTGGGTATCTTCTTCCTACTAGGGATGAGAGGTGGCTGGGTCTCCAAGAGCTCATTCCACGTCTTCAAGTGTGGCTGGGACTTGTCTACACGGGAACACTGGGGATGTTCTGCACAGAAAACCCACAGTAACGATTACTCACATGAAACCCACACAGTTCAAGTGACCAAAGGCCTTACAGAAACCGGGGCTCTCAGGCCAGGACAGGAGCCCTGCGTGGAACCCCTACTATTCTCAAGGTGCTCCAGGGACCCCTTCTTTTCCTTTCCATCCCCGCTGTCCCCAGGTATTTGTTGGTGCAGGACACACACTATATAAAGCAGAGAGGAACGGGGGCATTTTCTTTTTCTTGGATGCCAATCCCACTGTGGAAGGAGCCAAGTGCTCACCCGCTGTGAGGGTCGCATGCCTGCCAAGCTCTGGTCTCGGCTCCGTGAGTGATGACGCCTCCCTCCCCAGGGCCGGGCAGCTAAGCCTGCGCGTGGCAGACTTTCCAGCACATAAATCTGCCCCGGTTGCAGCACGGGAAGGAGACCAAGGAGCCAGGGTATCAGACCTTCGTTTGCGCTCTGTGCTGAGCTCATTTCTCTCCCGTGATGCAGCGTGGGGCTCCAGGAACTGCCCTTCATCAGAACACTCTCCTGCACCAACGAGCTGGGTGCTGGTGAGACTTGGTTATCTTTACGACGGTGGGGGCGTTGATCTGAATTGTTCATTGTCCATGTGTCCAGCAATTCCAGAAGACACACACAGAGAGCCTATCAGCAGCCCTCCCCTGGCACAGGGCTGGAGCCCCTCTGCAAATTGGTCTCCTTGGGAAATCACAGTCCCCCTGGGCGTCTGTAGATCCACTGATACCACCACCAATCCAACCTGCGGATCCGCTTGGTGGCCTACGGGTGCTAATGCTGCCTCCACAGGGGTCTACCCCTTGGTTTTTGGATTGCCTCCTTATTCGGGACCTCCGTATTTGTCACACTGAATCCCCCAGAGGAAGCAAGGCCAGGGGCATCTGCATCTACACATCTTTTCCATGAGCAAGAGGCAGTTCCCAGGGCGACGGGCTGTGTGCACCACCGAACAGCCTCATGCTGCACAAAAGCATTCATGCAACAGGCAAGGGTGGGCACCTGCCCGCCAGGCCCTGTGGCCTGTGCAGAGCTACGTTTTTTCAGAGGATCAGGGCTCTCTGAGTTGCCCAGCTACCTAATTTAAATGATGGCCTTTGTGAGGATGTCCCATGAAGCTATGTCTACTTAAAAGGGCGACTTATTTGGAACAAACGACGTCTTGTCCTCCCTGTCATCCAGCCTAGGGGACTGGCGCTGACCACTGTGGTAAGCACAGGCGCACTTTAAATTAACTTTGCCATGAACACAGCTGCAGAGAACCGTGCAGCTGGAGGTCAGGAAGCCACACTGCCATCAGCCTTCAGTTGTAAGCTCATCTTCTGGAAACAAGCAGGCAGGAGCCCCCCAGAGTCCTGGCCAGTGGGGGTCAGACAGGTTCCCAGGGGCCCTGACAGCTGAGGGGGATTTTTATGAATGCACTGAATGCTGGTGCAGTCTTCCTACAATCACAAGGCACCCCCACCCGTGCACCCACCCACGTGGATCGCTAACAATCACTTTATTTTCACTCAGTACGATGTCTGTAAACTCCGTCCTTTGCTTTCAAGCAACAGGGTGTTTGCCTCACTGTCGGTGGGGCGGGTGGCAGGGGCGGGGCGCTGGTGATGAAGGGGACTGATCGCATTCACACCCCAAGCCTGGCAGTGTGGTCTGCTGTCACCCAGCCAAGATCAGCAGGGAGCTCTTTGTGACACCACCAAACCCACATGCCCAGTTTTCCCCCTTCTTATCCACACAAGGGCAGGGACGGGAAAATTTGAAAATTCAAAATAAATATGTAATTTCTAGAGTGAATTAGAACCTTGCTTTCCAGAGTCTGATGCCCAGACCTGCATCACCAGCAGTGCCTGGGACCTTGTTGGATATGCAGAATCCCAGGCCCCACCGGAGGCAGAATCTGGGCACAACAGACAGACAAGGGGAACGACATGCCTGTTAAGGTGTGAGAATTGAGTCAGGAGGTGGGGAGTGCTCTGAAAAGAAAGAAAAGGCAGAGCTGAATGAGGAGGGGCAGATGGAGGCTTCCCCAGGAGAATATCAGGGAGGCCCTCACGGAAGAGGCGAGGCCTACACAGACTTGAAGGGAAGGAGCCCCATGGATTCCTGCAGAGCAGCCTTCCAGGCACCAGCAGCAGCCAGAACAAGGACAGATGTGCATACTGGGGTTTGAGTGTGGGAAACTGGGGTCGGGGGCCAACAGGGAGCAAGTGTGGCCACTAGAAAGGAGGGAGAACAAGTGTGTGGTGTGGATGAGGAGGGGAGCCAGGTAGGGCTGGGGTGGGCATGATGGGCAGAGCTGGGTACGCCACAGGCAGGGCCTGGGTTGCACTGGGAGTGAAATGAAAACCCTGACAGGTATTGTGGCAAAAAGCCCAGGAATTTTCTCCTTCCCTGAGATGTATTAATATTCTCTACCTTGTAAGGGCTGTGCAAAAGACAATTCTTTTAAATTGTATGATTTGAAAAACTAAAAGGGATCAGAATGCATGTATGCTGCATGCCGGGCATACCCCGAAAGCCATGCCTGCACGCATGTCAGCGCCATAGTCTGCCCCCCACCCCCCCTTGCAATGGGAACTTCCATTCATTTATCACACACAGAAACTTCGGGCATGTGGGCTTTGCATTCAGAGGCTGTAAATGGCCGTGACCAGTTTTAAAGGTTTTGCAGAGAGGAAATACCTCGTGGAGGCTTCCCCCCAGCCTGACACAGGTCGGCCCTCGGGGAAAGCGACCTCGAGAGGAGCCGTAGCACCGGAATGTCCCCCTGCCCTCAAGTCCCTGCGTGAGGCCTGTGTGTTTTAAGGAGCTTGGGGACAAATGGCAGCCAGGGGCATTTCTTTCTTTCTGCTCTCCTTGCTGGAGCGCAAGTTTCTCAGCTTGTGCGGTAAGGCCGACAACCAGCCATTTCCTCTTTGAACAAAATGGTAAATTTTCTTCAGGAAGGCGGCACTGGTTTACGTTTTCTACATAAGCATGGTTGGCACACATGGTAGCACATCAGTTCCGGGTGTACAACAGAGCGACTGGATATGTGCACACCTTACGACATGACCGCCACATTCGGTCGAGTAACCGCCTGTCACCATGCGGAGTTCTCACTATTGTCCTCTCTCCGCCCCTGCACTTTTCACCCGCCCCCTGCACCCCCCCTCAGCTCTGTCTCTATTTCTGGGAGTCTGCTTTGTTGAGAAGGGCTGTTTACTGCTCTGCTCGCCCATGGAGAAGCCCAGCGCTCAGAGCTCCACCTCGTACAGCACGCCTCCCCGTGAAGACAGGGCGACTCCCTTTTTCTACTGAATTTTCCTCCGGCCATCACTGTGGGCCTTGTACTTGCTTTGAATCCAATGTCCACTGTCAGTCCATGGTCTGTGCACACGTGTCCTAGGGCTTCGAAACAAAGTGCCACTAACGTGACACTCGAGCCATGAAATGTTCTGTCTCACAGCTCTGGAGGTCAGAGGTCCAAGGTCAAGGTGTGGGAAGGGCCGGTCCCTTCCAAGGGCCGTGAGGGAGGACGAGCTGCAGGCCACTCTCCCTGGCTTACAGTTGGCTGTCTTCTCCCACTGTCTGCACGCCATTTCCCTCCATGTGTGTCTGTGTCCTCTTTCCCCCTCTATGTCAGGATGCCAGTCATGTGGGATTGGGGCCCACCCTAACGGCCTCGCTCTAACTACCTCTGCAAAAACCTCACCTCCAAAGAAGGTCCCATTCTCTGGTTTTGGGGTGAAGACTCCAACACAAGAATGTGGGGGGATACTACTCAGCCCGTCACAGTCTGTAAGCTCCAAGAGAGCAGAGGATGAGCCCATTGTGTTCACTGCTGGACCTCCGTGCCCAGCACAGTGCCGGCCACCAGGCCAAGCACAGTAGGTCAGAAGTTCTCAAAGTATGTTCCGGGAACCCCCAGGGCTTCCAAAACCCTTCCTGGGAGTCTGCTGCTCAGGCCCGTTTCCGTAATAAACTACTGTCTGCCTTTTCTACTCTCACCCTCTCACAGGTGTGCAGTGAGGATTCCCAGAGGCCAGTTGACACCTGATAGCCCAGCCGACCTCGCAGCAGCAGGCCTGAGAGTCTCGCTGCACCCTGTTCAGCCAGATCCACAAAACTGTGAAAGACCAGGACTTTTCTCACTCAGTGACTTTGTGGGAAATGTAGTTATTTTTCAAAACATGTATGCCATTTAAATGAATACATAAGGAGTTTATTATTGTTATGCTTAAGTGAATGCATAAATCAATGTTTCAAGAACATCTCAGTTTTTGTTTCTAACTCCGTGAACATCAATCAATAAGACCCATCTAAGCAAAGGTTCTTTAGCATCCTTACTCACTTATCAGAGTGTGAAGGATCCTGAGACCAAAAGTTCAAGGTCCACTGCCGTGAAGAAGTGGCTAAGGCAGTCTGGCTTCTCTGATGTAACCCACAGCCTTACAGCGATAAGAGGTTTTATAAAGAACATATTTTTAGTAGCAAAGTGTCACAAAAAAGGAAGCTTGTTGGCCAACCCCATAAGTCAACAGCACAGAGTTCTCATTAAAAAAAAAAGAAAAGTCAATCTCAACTCTCCCAAGATAGTACTTAGTGATGTGTTAACTTCAGAACTTACATAAGCGACCAAGGAAGGATCAGGGGACTAGAATTTTTCTAAGTCCCAGCTGCTGAGGGCCGGCCCCCGGACTGCATCACTGGACCAAATCTCCTAAAGGACAGGCTGCCCACACCCTCTTTGCTACAAACTACCCATAAGCCTCTGTTTCCTGCTGAGCCTTCTCAAAAGCACTGTGTCTATGGCAACAGAGGAGGTGGTCTGTGAGGGACTCCAGATTGGCAGAGAATGAGGGGAGGCTGCAGATGACCCACCTGCTGCCAAGGTTGGGAAACAGGTCACAGGGCCAAGGGCTGGGGAGCCCTGGTGCAGACTCCCTGCCCATCTCCCAGCATGCCCACCTTGGTGCACTCACTGCAACTCTGCATCGGCAGGTGGCACTCTCCAATGAATAGTAGGGTCTACTCTTTTTTTTGAATGACCAGGTTGTTTTAATTTTTAAACTTGTCTCCTAGATTGGGACTTGGAAGAGCCTCCCCATTTTTAGCCTTGCTGGGGATTGCACGTAAGTGTCTCATTGTAAGACAAGTCTCAAAGGTGTCTGATTCAAATAACAAGTAGTCGGGCACCTGCCCTGTGCAAAGCGGCAACGATGGGCACTGGCGGCAGGAGTATGAAGCTAGATTGTTCTCCGGGTCTATCATTCTAGACAGACTGTCATTATTTTAATAGGGGGACAGGGACAAGATACACTGGGAGTAAAGGAGATGCCTCAGGGCGGGGGATGCAGGTGCTGTGAGGGCAGGGAAAGTTAGTTCAGGGAGGTTTTACTTGAGCCTGGAGGAGTTACCACGCATGATGCACATATGTGAACATTTGCTGTATGACCTCCTAGAATGTAGGTGCTTATTGTGGTGCTAAGTTTGTCAACTGCTTAGACAGTAGAAGAAGGGGAGGAGGGAAGGAGAGAGGGTGAGAGGGAGAAAGACCTTAGTGTACGTTGACCTTGAAGAACAAGGCAAACTGGGCAAGTCGACATGGTGAGGAGCATTTTCCAATGGAGAACCTAAGAGGAAAAGCCCCAGAAGAGGACCATCCTCGGGGAGTTGGGGGAGGCCCAGGGCAGGGGTGGGCACGCTGTGGAAGATCAGACTGTAGGCATAGCCTGGCCCTGGTTTCTGAGGCCTACCCAGAGTCTGTCTCTCATTCTGCACAAAACGCGGGCTCGTCATTTCCATTTCCCATTCCTTCTCATTCCTGGTCTCCGCTGTCTCACCCTCCCCATCCGTGATGGTAGTGTCTCATCTGGTTTAGGGTCACATCACTCCTAGCTAAGTAGGGCACACACCTGAATATCAGATTATTAAAAATGAATTTGTTTTACATCAGCAGCAATGGTTTCATTTCCCACACAGTGGACCTAAGGAGGTCTCTCCAGTCCTCACAATCCTCCGGAAGATGCACTGGCTGGTGGGAGAGGCTGTATTTTGGAACCAAAAATAAAAGTCAGCAATTTGCAAGAAGTCACATTTGAGGAATTCTGTCCGTGGACGGTTTAGCCCAGCTGATAAAGCAGCGTGGACAGCCCAAACAGGCACATGTCTGTGAAGAACCAAGTCTCATGGATCTGACCATGATCTGCATTAACCAGCCTCACAGCTAATTGACCTCGTGGGGTCGGGGCTAGAGTATCTTTCAGATGTGGGACAAATTACAACTATGACATCAGGTAAAGTCTCATGGATCTGACCATGATCTGCATTAACCAGCCTCACAGCTAATTGACCTCGTGGGGTCGGGGCTAGAGTATCTTTCAGATGTGGGACAAATTACAACTATGACATCAGGTAAGGTCACGTGTAAACCAAAAAGCAGGGCTTTTCTCCAGGAACGTAAACCCACCAAGTCACCCTTCTGCCCCCAAGTAAAATCCAACTTCCCAATGTGTTCTGGCCCCTAGAGACACTCAGGTCCTGCCAAGAGGGGTCCTGAGCTTGTGGCTCTTTTATCTCCTCTTGTGGTGCCTCATTAGGGACCTAAACAAAGAAGACAGCTTCCAGTCAACCAGAAGAGGCAGGCACACTTGGCAGTGGCCTGCATGGCATGGGCACTGCTGGAAGGCTCTCCTCTTTGACTAATTCAAGACACACCTGGATGTGTGGCTGAGAATCAGGGTCCAATCGTGGGAATCCGGTCCCTGAGTTAAGCAGCTTGTTCTTTACCTGGATGAGGTCTCGCCCCGTCGTCCAGAGAAAGAGCCCCAAATGAAAGCAGAAAGCACACACCACAGAGACCAAAAGCAAGAGGCGCATCGACGTAAATTTCTTGCACAGCAAAGGCTTCCACGCAAACGTGCCAACTCCGAAGCATGACCGCTGCCCCAAACACACCTCTCCCCTCCTCGGGGGCCCCACATCTTCTGCACACTACACAGTCCCCAACCGCGGTCAGACACCAAAGTGTGAAATCAGAAACACGCATCTTCACAGAACCAATCAAATGCATTATCCACCCCATCAGGTGTGGCGGGGCAGGCATGTCTGTGGGGCTGGAGGGAAGGAGAGAGAGGCAGTCAGGAGGGGCATGTCAGGATCTGAGACAGGAAACTAAGAAATAACCTCAGCAGACAGATCGAGAAGCTTCTGGAACAGTAAAAGTGCTCCCCTCCAATCACCAGTTTCACAGGACTCGGATCTGCGGCCGGAGAGAAGTCTGGCGATTTGCACCTTGACTTCGGGGCTCCCGAGAAGGAGTCAGTTGCGGTGCCTCAGGGCCCAAGCAGCAGAAAGAATACATATTTAAGTCACACAATCAATCAATAAATTCTAAGTCTGCATATCAAAGAAACAAAGTACACTTTTCTGGCATGTGACGTGGATATTGGCCTCATTCACGAAAGGCACAAGCACACATGCAGTGTGTGTACACGCACGTCATCCACCTACAGGGGCTCCGTGCACACCCAAGCTGTGACCGCTCCTACCGTGGCCTGTTTCCCCCTCCGGGAGTTACTCTAGCCTTGGTCTTTCTCCCTCCAGCTTCCTGCCTTCTTAAAACACTTCACGGGCCATCAGCCAGTGACCCAGAGCTGGTACAGAAAGGGAGGAAAGGGGACACACCTTGGAGTGCACAAGGGGACTCGTCAGTGCTTCAGGGGAAAGGTTCCTGGTGGAGAACCAGGGAAACCAGGTGTGTGGTTGATGGCGATCGGCACCTTCCTCACCCCCCACAGGCTGGCTCACTGGTCAGCAGAGCCGATCTCCCAACCCAACTGGCATGCCCGCCTGGCTGCTGATTCTCTCCCGCTGGCCTGAAACTGTGCGATGGAAGGAATGTGCCCATGGGGACAGGCAGCAGGGTGCTGGGGGTTAGCATGGACTAGATATGGTGAACTCAATTGTTTCCTAAAGGCATAAATTAAACTCAAGAGAAGCAAAGATCTTCCAAATGCCCACAGCACCGGCCTCAGTCCCTGAAGACTTTCCCTCTTGACAAGAATAATGGGACGACCTAGAGGGCCTGGCCATCCCAGTGGGCACAGTCAATGATACTGAAATACACGTCACAGCAGAGGCAAGAATGGGACACTCAAAACTCCCCTTTGGCAGCTGCTACCCAAAGGGAGACGTGGAAGGCCCTCAGTTCGCCCCACACCCCCTCGATGCACCCCAGCGTGCACTCACCATGACGATGAGACTGGAAGACCAGCTTCCAAGCCCTCGTCCAGCACGAGCGCCCTGATGGACCTGAAGGTGCCTTTGGGGTCATGTACTCAGTGTCCAGAGCAGCAGCATTTCTAAGAAAACCAGCTCTGGTCAGAGAATCCAGGCAACTTGGGCTAAAGTTCAATGTCTTCTTCAGACTCGGTCTCTAATAGTATAGCTATGAATCCTGAACTCATTCATTCATGTGTCAAATATTTATTGACTCATTACTCTGCGCTGTGCGCTGAGACACAATTTCAACACTTCTTAAAAGAAGACTCAGGGTCCTAGCCACCTGTTATTTGTATGCCATAATCTTAAGAATTCTCATCCCTCTGGATGGGCATTTCATAGAAATTCAGCCACAAATGCTCATAAGCATCATCCCCACGAGCTGGACTCCAGTGCTTTGGAAGATCCTGCTCTCTTAGAAAAATGAATGAATAATTATACCCATGGGTACAATTAGCTGCATTATGTTTTTCTCTGGAATCATTTTATTTATGGCTTTGGGCTATTCTCTTTCTTTTCTTTTAGGAAATATTATGAAACACTTCGTGTTAGGCAAAATTAATTTGTAAGAAACATATTTTATGACAAAATAAATTAGTTTCCATTTTTATTTGCAAATAGAGCGAGAAGTTAAAAACAGAACTTCAAGGCAGCTTGTAAGCAAGTCTTGCTAATACCTGGTAAGGAGGTAAGAGTACAGCCTTAGTACCTGCCGACGGTGTGATATCGGAGTAGGAATTACAGCCCCTCCCGTTCCCTCCCACATACTTAACAACCTCATTTGGATCCAATGTAATCTTCACATAGCACTGGTAGGAACACTTGTCATTTTGCTACAAGGATTTCCCCAGTAATTTGGCTTTCTAATCATTTGCACTGCACGTGGGTGTTCACAACTTCCGTAAGCGTTACTGTGCCCTCACGGTTTATTTGTCTGTCATGGACCATTAGTACACTGTCAGCTCCTGGAGGGCAGGGGTGCATGGACTCCTGTCTGTGTCTGCAGGGCCAAGTGCACAATCAGGAAAATGCCTCACTCGGTGATTTCATTCTCTGTGGCTCTGTGTCTTTACCTGTGAAATGGGGATCATCCCTGCACGTCCGCCTGACCTGCTCCGACCTGGACCACACAGTACGACGTCTGGCATATGATACGCACTCTGTACACGTGCTCCATTATTATTGCCACTGCTCTTGTGTCACTCAGCTCACTGGAAGGTTCTGAAGGGGACCTCACGTGTACAAGTGAAGGGGACAAAAAACTGGCAGAAAGCAAGGACCACCAAGGACTCTCCATCCTGGCCTGTAGCTTTCTCTAATCGACCCAAGTTGTAGGACTGTTCTTTTCAAAATTATTTCCATCAACATAATTTTCTTTTAGGAAATATTATGAAACACTTCATGTTAGGCAAAATTAATTTGTAAGAAACATATTTTATGACAAAATAAATTAGTTTCCATTTTTATTTGCAAATAGAGCGAGAAGTTAAAAACAGAACTTCAAGGCAGCTTGTAAGCAAGTAATGGAAATAACAAATAACAAAAAGTCATGGACTTGTAAGAATTAGGTGTGCTTCTTTTCCTGTCCCAATTCCATTTATCTTACCAAAACCGTACAGGATATGTAGGCACGCACTAGGTAGTGGGGGACCTGAGGGAACAGTGAGCTTGCCCTCCCTGGATGGTGGGGTCTCTTCTCTGCTCCGTTTCCACGTCATGATTCCACTGGTCAGACTGTTTCGTAAGCAGAACCCTGTACCGGGAACCAAATGAAACCACCCAACTTTCGGATAGAAGGAGGAAAAGCTCGGCAGCAATACAGCCTATCTGTTTCTTTTTCTAAGAACCCATTACAGCCGCGCACAGCAAGAGAAGATTGAAAGTGCTGTGCGTGTTGAGTCCACAGTGAGCACTAACAAGGAAGGCCGGAGAAAGACAAATATGATTTCACTCATGTGCGGAATCTAAGAAAACAAAAGGAAAGAGCAAACAAAACAGAAAACGACTCACGGGTACGGAGAACAGACTGACGGCTGCCAGAAGGAAAGGGGGAGAGGATGGAGAAGTACAAACCAGCAGTTACAGAACCGTCAGGGGGACGTAGAGTACAGCCCGGGCATGTCGTCAGTGATACTGAGATAGCCACGTATGGTGTCAAGGGACGCTAGACTCATCAAGGGGAGCACTTCATAGATTATATAAATGTCTGATCGCTATGCTGCACCCCCGGAACCAATATAATGTTGGAGGTCAGCTGTAATTAAAAAATAAATTTAAAAAATTTTTCAATTAAAAAAAAAATTAAATACAAAAAAAAATTTAAATTAAAAAATTTTAAATAAAAAGAAAGGCCAACATGGAAGACGGGACGGGGCTGGGTTTGGAGGGAGGGTTCAGTGATTGGTTATGAGCACGTTAGCTCAAGGTACTTCTCAACAATGAAAAGTCTGAAAGTAGCTCCCCTTCCTCGCCCAGTCTCTCATGGTCACATGTTTATTGAGTACTAACATTTCCATGTGCAGTTAGAATTCTTTTCATCATTAACCAATTAGATGAGGTTTTGAGTCATGTTCCCTTTTTTTGGCCAATGAATTTTCAGATTTGTAATCTTAATGTTCAAGTTCAGGAAAGAGGGAAATTAAACAAATAAAATGAAACGATGATGCTAAACTAATATTTTTTTTACTTTTAGAAAGCTAATTAGAATTTGATCTTTGAGCAATTTTGTCATCTGATTAGGATCTTTAATTAAATTAGGTTTCATACTCACTATGGGCTGTGTGGCAGATTTACCTGGACACGTAGAGATGGGATAAAACATCAATATTCAATGGATCTAGATATGTCCAGAAAGAACGAGACTATGGTCTCTAACTGTTCTGGCAGTCTGACATTCCTTGTAGGCATCACCGTTCCCAACAGGAGGCACTGTTGGAATCTTGGGCAGATCCTCTTCCTTAATTATGTGGAACTAGACCACATTTTGAAGGTATCCTTGGCTGTGCCCACTGATGCCCAGAGCGCTCCCTCCGTGATCCTGCCAACCCAAAACGCCCACACGTTCCCAAACACCCTCCTGCATGGGAGGCACAAGCCATGTGCACCCAGTTGAGAACCAACATGTAGTCCTTTCCGCTTAGAGCTTTCCTTGTCTTTCCTTACTTTAATATTCAAATCAAGCAGCAGAACTGTTTACCCACTCCCATCACTGAACTCCATCATCTAATTTTAGTCTTCACACAACTTAACATTTTTGTTTAAAAATCTAATGTTTATGTATCATCCACTGGCATCCACTATGAGGAATACAGAAGCTATCCTGAGTATATAAACCAGACAGCAGAGGTAGCAGAGACTGCCTGGAACACAGGCAGACCCAGCAACAGTGTCTGCAGGCTGCCAACAGCATGGAGTCACCTTGACCTTCTCTAGCTCATAGTCTAGTCTCATGAATGTACATACCTATTGGTGATAGCAGGCATGGCAAATGTGCATGCACATTTGTTTATTTGGTTATCGCCTGAAGCACTGGACACCAGAATGTAAAACCCGGGAGGGTAGAGACTGTTTCCCCAGGACATGAAGGACCCTTGACGCACACTGGGAAAGGCATTACTTGTAAAACAAAGAATGAATGAAATGATGCCCTATTACATGCTACCTGAAGTGCTCAGATCTTTTGAGCTAGGGCTTCAAGAAATGGATGCTAGACTGGCCACTTACTATGCAAAGTCATTTACTAGACTGTATGTTGAGCATTTTACAGTTTAATAAATACCTTTCACCATTATCTCATGTGATCCTTCTAACCACTCCATGTAGACCTAGGATAGATTTTACAAGCCCCAGTTTATAAAGACATGGACTGTGTTCGAAAAGTTTGCCTGTGAGTCTGGTTTTTGGGATTTCTCACGCTCTGACTCCCGTAGACACATGTTGCATGAGTGGCGCAGGGGTGAACCCCCCTCAGAAAGGACCACGTCTGCCCCCCGCCCCCACCCTGAGCTAGCAGACTGTGCAGGGCTCCTCGGAGACCCTGCGCCCTGAGATGTGGAAGACGGAGCTCTGGGAGTCAGGAGGGAGAGGAAAGAAAGTGAACATTTTGAAAAAGGCGTTCCTAAGCCACAGTGTTATGGGGAAGAAATAAGTTATTTCTCTTCCTCATGACCTTAGAACAATGATTTTTCAACCAGTGTGCCGCAAGAATTTTTAAAACACGCAACGCCTGACTGTTTAGGCAGGGGCACTGACCCCTTTTCCCTTGGATTTTCAAATTTAAAAATGGCGACAGCCAACACAACAAAAGCCGTCCGTCCGGTGTGAACAAATCAAAACGATGCCTATTTTTTTTGTCAAATTGGCAAAAAAAAATATTTTTTGGTGCACGACAGAAGCTTAGTAATTAGTTGATGTGCGCCACGAGAAGAAAATGGCTGAAAAGCACCGCCTGAGCACAAGGAAGTGGCAGCGCCGCCGAAGCCTGCCTGCCACGTCTCGGTGTTTCGGGTTCTCCATTTCGAGGGGCCCCCACAGGGCCCAGAGAAAATGAGTTTTACAGCCCCATCGCCACCCTTGACTGGGCTCCTGGAGCTGACCTCAGCTCCCTGCCTGCACACCCCGCTCGTGGCAGGCGGCAGCAGGGCAGGGCTGCCGATGACCCGGAGACCTGCCTACTTCCTTTTGTGCTGGGATTTCGAAGCATAGCATGTTTTCAGAATACAGAGCAGTCTGCAAAATTGTGCTTCCAAAGGAAATGGGAGAAGTGCTCAAAATGGAAAAAGAGGCAGGGACGTGTCAAAAAGACGCAGGAACCAACCTCAGAGAGAGAGAGAGCTCCCAATGGCCAAAAGTGGGACACGGCGAGCAGCAGTGTAAATAATGAGAGTACTGGATGATAACCCAAAGAATAAGATAAATATCCAAATGCCTATACTGATATAGATAAAGGATGGAATTAAAGCAATAAATGGAGGAGGGGCGCAATAGTAAGCAGAGAAGGGGCTCCAGGGTCCTAACTGCTGTCAGCAGGGTGCTCTAATCAGTGGGTGATACTAAGGGAGATAGTATGAAAAAGAAAACAGGCTACCTGAACACCCTCAAACTATCTCCCTTAAAATACTGATCAATTACTGTTGTGATGTTAACATATGTCCACAATATCTCAGATAATTGCCCCTCTAGGAGATGGCACTTGAGTAGGGGCTGCACCTAGTGCCTCGCTTCTGAGGCATGAAGGATGGAAAGGGAGAAGCAGTCACTTTGAAGCAGACAAAACGGGCGGACACCACCTTAGCCGAGCCATCTAGGTCAACACCACAGGCAAGAAGACAGAGTGATGGACATATCACGTCCCAGGGTCCTCTTCTAAGCACCTGTGACCTCTGCTTAGACCTGACAACACCCACATGGGGGGCGTCCCACCAGACACCTAAGCAGTGCTCTTCAAAGATGTCACGGCATGGAAGACAAGGGAAGGACATGACACCGTCACCGTGGGAGGAGACTAATGCAAGGCAGTATCCTGGACCAGAAAAAGGACATCGGAGGAAAACTGGGGGAATCTGAATAAAGTGTGTAGTGTCCTTAAATGGAGGAGGTGGCGATTTTTTCTCTATCAAGAGCCAATTATTTCATAGTAAAACTTTTGGCTTGGTAAGCCACGTGGTCTCCTTTGAAATGACTTCAGCCTGTCATTGCCACTCGAAAACAAAGACAACATGTAAATAAGTGGAGTGGGTGCATTTCAGTAAAACCTTACACACAGAAACAGGCAGCGGGCTCCTGGACAATAATAGTACGGGACCCACGCTGATCTCTCTGTTTTGATCACTGCACCTGGTCACCTAAGATGGTAACACAAGGGCAGCGAGGTGCCAGGGACAGGGAACTCTCGGTGCTACCTTCACAACTCTTTCATGAGTCGCAAATCATTTCAGAAAAAGTTGTTAAATGAAACAGAAATCGTTTGGGGACTGTGGGCCATCTTCTGTGTCTGTCCTGCACAGAATGGGAGAGTGCAGGCTCACTGCCTCCCCTGAGTGTTGAAAGCAAGAGCAGGGTATACTTCCTGAAAATGAGGGGATCTCAGCCCTCAGAATGGATCCCCAAAAGGGGTGACTTGGAACAGCGGTAGCCCCACTGTGCTGCTGCTTATAAAAATGGCTGGGCAGATCCCAGCAAAACCTAGCTCACGGCACCATTTGCAAAAACCTAGAATAGCAATGTGGAAAGTGCTCTCCGTTTTCTGCAAACCCCTCCTGATAGAATCAAGAACTGCTTTCCCACAGTGAAGGCCTAGAGCGACCAGAACTAGAACCCACACCTCGGGGCACTTACCCTTTGGTAACGATGGCATTAAAACCATCCACCATCATGGAACGCTTTCTCTAGGCACGGTCCTAGGTGGGACTTCAGTGTATGAAGCAAGCAGCCTCACAGAGAAGGGACATTAGGGCTGGGCCTTGGAGGATACGCAGGGCTTGGCTATCATCCAAATGGAGCCCAAAAGTCCCTGCCATATTGGAGGACCCTAACTGTGGCCCCAGGGTTGCAGGTGGCAGGATGTAGAGGGTCTTCGGTCTTGAATGGACTTACCTGCCATGCTGAGCAGTTTGCTCTGCCCCATGGGTACTGGCAAAGGATTTTGGGCAGGTGAGTGGCACAGCCAGGTTTGTGTTTTGGAACGATGATACCAAAAGTGGCGGTGGGTAACTGGAAGGAGACTAATGTGCCTGAGAACAAAGGGGCGAGCTGGCTGGGCCCTGTGGGCTCCACAGCCCCAAGCCCAAGACTCCAGAAGTCTGGCTGGGAGAACGCAGCTCTTTCTCAGCCAAGGGGGACACAGCGGGTCTTGAACCTTCTTAGTGGGAAGGACCAAGGTCTTGACCCCAGGGCTTTAACTACAGCCATTTCGGTGGGGCTCTGCACCCCAGGTCTGACACCTCCAGGAAGCTGCTTTTTTTTTCTTGGTGTGTACCCCCAGCTGCTCAGGTTGAGTGAAGGAGGTGCTAATTACCTCTGAAATGTAAATTTATGACTCACTTCATAAGTCAGAGGCATAGCCAAGTACACTCTGTACTGACTGAGCCACGTCGAGCCATTTCCCGAATTAGATTTCCAATCATTTCAGCTCCATCTTGAGGTCACACACACTCGGTCTGGGCGGGGGGTTCGATGAAGTCATTTGGCCTTGGTAAATCCCTTCCTCTAGCTTGCTCAGCTTTTTGCTTTTCTGTGGGGCACTGAGTCCATTTTCTAAATATTCACATGAACCTGCATTTAACTCCGTCTATGAAAGTGGTACGTGTGTGTGTGTGTGTGTGTGTGTGTGTGTGTGTGACAAGTCCTTTTTAAATAAGACAACAATTTCTTTAGCCACCAGAAAGTGATGAAATAGCAATGATTCAAACTTAATCCTATCTTGACATATGGGAAACTGACTCAAGTCTGGGAGTGTGAAAAATTAAGAAGCATTTACCAAGGCCTGGAAGGAAATAGCCTTCACTTTGTGGCCAAGAAAAAATAGTCGAGGTGGTCAAAGGAAGGAAGACAGTCTGGAGATAGTGGTATTTTGTGAAATGAAGTTGCATTTAAATGTACAGTACAGATACTACCTTAGAGCTCACTGAGGCTCTACCTAGGTAAAGTGGGTGAGTTTGGAGTGTACTTAAACAGGCATAAATACATTTTTAAATGTTTTATATGTAATGAACAACATATGAGAAGGACACATGGTCAATATGTAAATAACTATATAATAAACACATACAAATAACACCAAAAGAGGAAATTGAAAAGCTAAGCTGAAGATTTTTCCCCTCAGATGGCACAAGATAACGAAGACTGGTTAAGAGCCGCCTGGCGAGTCGGTGTCCCTTTTAAGGGGCACTTCCTCCCCACAAGCAGCAGTGAAGCTGGGAGGGGTGGTTCTTGGCCACGTCTGAGTCACCCCCCCGAGTAACTGCAAGAGCTAAGGCCCATCCTTAGTCCTAGAACCCACTGACAAAAATGGTCACACCTGAGAATTTCCTGTCACTGCTCTCCCCCACCCGCCCCAACCTGCTGCCACCCCAGCATCCCCTGCTGTCCCGCGGTGCCCTCCTTTAGAAGACCTCTGGGGCGTGGGAAGCAGGTGGCGGATTTCTCAGTAGGAACACGGGGAAGTGAGAAAGCTCGTGCAGGTGGGCTCCCACTTGATGCGGCGTTCACAGGTGTTCAGGGACGAGGCAGAGTCTGCGTGGTGGCCGGGCATCGTCTGCTGCACAGGAGACCTCAGGTGGCAGAGCCCTGAAGGGACTCCAGGGGGGCCTGTCCCCTGTCCTCAGTGTCACAGTCTGTCAGAGGCCCCTAACAGACCCTGCCCCAGCAACACACCCCATCCTGTCTCTCTTCTCTTCCTCAGCTTTTTGCCCCAAGAACCACACTCTTCCTGTGAGTGTAAGAATCTCTTTAAGCCGCGTGGTGGTGGGTGGGCCAGAGAAAGTGCTGGGTCCTGCGAAACCACGGAGAAACGCCGAGGGTCCTGCCTGGCTGGGAGGGGGTCTTCAGAACACAGAAGTGGGCGAAATGAATCCTCTCCATCCTCTTTTCTCTCTTTTTGAGAAAAAACGCTGTGACAAGTCTCTAACCAACAAAAATGCCTCTGGGCTGAATGATAACTTATCCTTCCTTTTCTGGGGAAATCAATGGCTGGAAGCAAGGGAAACACAGACAATACAGGCTCTTTGTGACAACAGCTAGCCTTAATGACACAATCACAGCATGATTAATGACACAGTGACTACGAGGCAGGCTTTGTGCTAACTGCCTGGGTGAATTCATACATCTAGCCACTTAAAGTAGGAGCCACCATTATGCCCATTTTAAAGATGTGGAAACTGAGGCTCAGCAAGTTAAATAAGCTGCCTGGAGCATAATGCTAGCAAGCATCAGGACCCTAACCCGGACACCTAATTCCACAGAGCGCACTGCTCCCAATGGCTACCAGCCCTGAAGTGACCACAAGGCACGTTGACAGAGAGGAAACTAGAGAGAACTGAGAACCCAGGAAAGGAGGAGATGGAGGGAAGGAGAAGGGAAGGCAACCCAAATCATTGAAGTTTCCTTCTATGTCTTTCACTCTGGGCTCCTGAAAAGGGCACCTCATTTGACTGGCGCCCCATGACCAGGTTACCTTCCAGTCTCTTCACACCTGGTCCGAGTCTGCCCCTGACTACAACAGAAGGAGATGGGTCCCTTTATTAGCATAAGACTGTTCTTCTCATGATTTCCTCGGAGAAATCAGGCTCCTAGGGGCCATGGTGCCCACCACCTGGACGCAGCACCCCACTCTCCCGCTGCCCAAGTACAGATGCTGTTCTCAGACAGCTCAGCCTTCCCCTGTCCTGGCCCATGATGCTGTTCCCCAGGACAGCCAAGCCTTGTTCTTGCATTTCCTTAGAAGTCTCCTCCCCCAACCACCTGATTGACAGACACCAGGGCCCCTGTTCGCTGCCACCACGCTGTCATGCTTGCTGCCCACCTCCTGCCATAGTCTGCCCTGCTGTGTCCTGCCTGTCACACCCTCCCCATCCCCACAGAATTGTAAATGCCCTGTGAGCCCTAGGCCCACAGCCACATTGGGTACTGGAGAGATCGTAAATGAATAAATAAATGAGCTGATTCATGTACACCAAATCCCAAAGGGATAAAAAGCCCCTTGACCATGATCGTGGAAGAAGGTCCTGAGACAAACCGAAGAAATGAAGCTACCAGTTATCCAAGAGAGAAACATGTGTCCACTGTGTTTAGGCAGCCACATGATGATGGTGTCTCAGAAACCCCTGACGTGGAAGCAGAGGCCTGACATGTGCATAGCAACTCAACAGCGGGGTCTCGGGAGAGGGGGCCCCCTGCCACAGAAGTCAGTGTGGCCGCTGCCCAAAGCTCCTCACCGTGGGGGAGGGGGAGCCTCAGGAGGGAAGAGCTGATCAGAGCATAGTTGTTCTGAAACCTTCAGAAGCCAGCACGGGCCATTCTGTGTGAGCAGGCCCCGCACAGAGCAGGCAGCTGCATGTGCCTTGCGCGGTTTCGGGGAGCGCTGGCCTGGGCGGCCCAATGGTCCCCGCTGTTCATGAGCCCCAGCCTTCGCGACACCCTGGGCTGTATTCTCCTGAAGATGTCCCCTGAGATAGGACACGGCTGGGCATTGTTTCGGCCCACACCAGCATCCATATCCCAGCGTGATCCACCCTTCTTTTAACGGCCCGATGACAGCTCCAAGAGCTGAGCGAAAATCAGTTGAAGGAAAGGGAAGTCTTGTCAGAAATGAGATTAATCTTGTAACGAGTGTTCAGCCCTGATAACCCATCTGCGCGCACAACTGCTTAAACTGGAGAGCAATTAACCTTCACCCGACAAGCTCTGTCCAACCGTTATAAACATTAAAGAGACAGAATCCTTCCTCACTCCTTGCAGACTAAACAACCAGATTTGAATTCAACATCAACGGCTTCTCTCTGCAGATGTGTGGAGATGACAAAGTCCAGGGGGAAAGGTGGGACGGGGCTCTGCAGTAACTCAGGTGGCTCGGGCCCCTGTGTGAGCAAGCTGAGGCGGCGGCGTGAAAAATGGCTCGGGGCGTTCTGAAATAGAATCTCCAGCTTTGGGGGTGTTGCGCAGAGTCGGTGTCATGTGGGAACCCGTGTCTGCTAATGGGAACCCACTGGAGGGCTGTGTTTTTCCTTTTCTTTTTCTGTTTGCCCAACAGAAGGAATCTTTGCATGGAGCCAGCTCCTCGCTGGACCCAATTCCTCTTCCAAGCACAGAGGGCATTTGCAGGCGCGATGCAGCTTGTGGTCACAGAAGGGAGATTTTTTTATCTCTCAGAAGTGACTCGCTTTCATGGGGAGCAAACCTGTGATCTCACCTTATTTGTGGGTGCTGCGCCCCCGATGGGGCTGAACGAGTTGGCCCGTGTGAATGACGGAGCAGCTGGCGAGTCTACCAAGAACCCCGGGGGTTAAAAATAGCTTTTCCAACACGGAAGAGAAATCTCTGACGTCATTTCACTTAGCACTCAGGCAACTGCGGGCTTTGGCATTAGTTGATCCTGAGCCACTGGAGGGCCTTTGGGGCCTTAGAGGTGGGCACAAACCACACGGAGCATGGAAGCCACAAGAATGCTTACGGACACATACAAAGTAAAAGGAGGGGCGGGTGCTCGGTGCAGCCGGCCTATCCGTAGTGGGACACCCCTAGATTTTTAAAAACCAACAAAATAGTAAAAAGGAAAACATGGAAACTTCATTTCGTGTATTCTAAACAAATTTCTCTCTCCCAAGGTTTTAATCCAGCCCTCAGGATGGTTCAAGATAGCTCTCAAAATAGCCCATCCAAACGTTAGCTCTTCTGCCTTCCTGGAGCCCTGTTTCACTTTCCCAGGGGCTGGGTGGCGAAGGTCAAGGCCTCAGGGGTGTCAGCACAGAAGAGGCTAAGTTTCCTCGGCCTATCTATCCCCCTCACGCTGGTCTCCAGACTGGCCTCTAATAACAGTACCAGAGTGACAAGACAGAGGATATCCTGCAACCAGGGACAAGAAGTCTGGGCCACGGGATCTTGGCTGCCTTGGTATACCTCACTGTGCCTCTTCTTCCCATCGCGGGTAAGACAGTCCCCACCCTCCAGAACAGGAGCAGTGACAAGAGAGCAAGTGGGACTGAGTCCCGCATCGCAGGAGTTTACACATCTCCGCACTAGCAGCCGAGTGACACGCAAGCAGAGGATGCCCCGGCCCGGCTGTCCTAGACACACCAGGAGCTTCTGGGTGCCTTCTCCCAGGTGAGCTGGGGATGCTCTATAGGCACCTGCGCTGGCCAACCTGTGTCCCCAAAGGACCGCCAGGAGTAGACAAAGGCCCACACAAACAACACGGCAAAAGCCCCTATCTGGCTCTTACATTTAGTTCACAGGTTGACGCTCAGTCCACTGAGCCACACCCGCCAGGGCTTGGCTCTTACATTTGAATGTACATTTCTTTCCTGAGGAAAACGCACAGAGCCTTCATTGGCTTGGAGTCAGATGCACTTCACAATGCCTCACACCCGAATGTTTCAGGGCGGATCACGGTCAAGTCCCCTGTGTCTCTACCTTCAGCAGCTACCAGAGACAGGAGACAAAAATGAAATCACAGAGTGCCTGGACAGGAGCACTGTGTACGATGCCATTTTATGAGTTCCATCTTAGAAGCATGTGTTCACCTTGCAGACTTCAGTGAAGAAAGACACATGAATAATTTTTATAAGATGGAAACAGCACACTGACCTGGGCAGGTAGCCTGAGGGCCGCTGGCTGCCTGAGAAGCACATTGCCCCTGTGAGCTGCTGAGCTGCTGGGGGCTGCCCTGACCTTGTGGCGCATCTTGCCTGTGACCAAGTGACATGAGGAGATAAGGGAAACCGCAGCATCAAACTCGGTGTCTTGTGAAACTGGAACAGTTGCAGAGTAAACATGAGGCCGGACAGTGATTTTTAGTTTGATCACTGTGCTGGATTCAGCGATGAAATGGTGACATTCGTGCTCTGAAGCTGTGTGTCCTTTTCAGTGAAATGCACTGTACTTGCCCATTCCAGAACGGCAACTACACAGAAGTGACTCAGGCTTAAGTGGGGAGGTTGGAATCCCAGCATTGGCACTTCAGCTGTGAGGCACCACCAGTGAGTGGCGTCCTGCTCTTCTAACAGGACAGCACCCGTCCAGGAGAGAGGCTGCCACCCCTGAAACCCACCCAGAGCGGGTTAAGTAGTGTCCCCTTCACCACGCCCACCTGGACCCCCAGAATGTGACTTTATTTGAGAGTGAGGTCTTTGCAGATGTAATAGGTGTAAGGATTGAGAAGAGATCATACTAGACTAAGGTGGTCCCTAAATCCAACAAGGATACCCTTATAAGAGACCCAGAGACTCAGAGGAGGCGGCGATGTGAAGGTGGCCAGAAGCAACGCACCTATAGTCCAAGGAGCACAAGGGTTGTGGGAGCCGCCAGAAGCCGGGAGGCAGCCTGGGACAGTCTCCCTCAGAGCTCCAGAAGGTACCAGCCTGCTCACACCTGGGTTTAGACTGCTGACCTCTGGAATGGCAAGGGAATAAACTGTGGTTTTAAGCCACTCCATTGAGGCAATTTGTTATGGTGACCCTAGGAAACTAATATACTACTGTGGGTGGAGTTTTTAATAAAAATCTTGCCATTTTAGGGCATTCTATGGCCCACTATTTGATTTATAGAGTTAGTACAGGTTTCAAAGGGCTTCAGCCTATGCCAAGAATTAGGTAACTTCCTGGTTACAGCCACCAGATAGCCTTAATTTTTCAGAATAACACTAGTTTTGTAAAACCTTTTCAGGTAAACCCCTCTGTCTGACCAGGTCCTGATCTCTCCACTTAGGGAAGTTTGGCTCTGGTACCACTGGGTGGAAAATGTCTAGTTCAAGTTTGAAAGAAAGTCATGTGGGGACGTGGTTTGACAAGTATCTTTAAATCTCTCAAAGTTTCATTTGAAAATAACGTTAGAAGTTTCTGAAAATGGAAATTAAAATGTAATTTCTTTAGTATGTTTTTCTAACCAACATTTGTGGGCAAATTAGTCAAATTTAGACCTGACTGGTGTAGCTCAGTGGATTGAATGCAGGCCTGCGAACCAAAGGGTTGCTGGTTTGATTCCCAGTCAGGGCACATGCCTGGGCTGCAGGTCAGGTCCCCATTGGGGACCACACATTGGTGTTTCTCTCCCTCTCTTTCTCCCTCCCTTCCCCTCTCCCTAAAAAACAAACAAACAAACTTTTTAAAAAATTAGTCAAATTTAGATTGCTTCATGTATACTCCCCAACAAAATCCTAGTTCTCTTAGTTCCTTTCATTTATCCTAAAAACAATCTAAAATATAATTGGGTTGGGAAACACTGGAATCCTAGATAACCAATCAGGTTTCTCCCAACTTTCTGACTCCCAAATAAAAGTTGCTTCCTTTTCTTCAACTCCTTACCAACTAGATGATAGTTTTGCTAGGAGAGGGACCAACCCAGATTTCTTTCAGTCATGTAACCCGCCCATGACACGCTTCACTCAGGGAAAGATTTCGCTACACATTTGGTCATGTATTCACGTGCTCATTCATTCAGCAAGTGTTTATGGAGAAGCACTTTCTACGCCGAGCACTGTGCTGGGCACTGGGGAAACAGCAGTGAGGCAGATTCTGAAATTAGACTGAAAATCAGTTCATTAAAAAAACTCACTGAGATAAGAGGTTTTATGAAAGATCACATTTTCTTTGGCTAATATATATATATATATATATATATATATATATATATATATATATATATTATATAATACTTATATTATATATTTTATATATATAATACTTTGACCAGTAAGGCCCGTTGAGTTCAATAATATGTTGGCTAAACTTAAAGTTTCAGGAGGGAATTCCGTTTTATCTGGCTCGGCTAAATGGACTGTTAACAGCTGTTAAAGTGGATCGTTATTATGAAGCAGATGACCTTGCAGCAAAATGCGGAGAACTTGGCTATTTATGAAAACAGTCTAGCACATCGTGCCCACCGCAGATGTCACCGCTGTGACAATGACTGTGCTGAAGGAGCTGCCGGGTTTGCCTGTGACCGTGTGGAAGCCCCCACGTGGGCCAAACTGGAGGCCAGTGTTGAGGAGATGAAGTTACAGCCCCCCTGAAATTCCAAAGGGAGACTACAGTAACAGAGAAAAAGAACAAACAGTGCCCATCTGACCGCACCGAGCACAGCCTTTCATCCCTGAAGGGCTTTGGAGCCATTGGGGGATTAGCTGACCCTGGATGTGTAAGTGCTGTGGGGTGTGGCCAGTCAGGGAAAGCACAAAGCCTGCCTAGTTGTCTGCCTCATCCTGACATCTGTCACGTGACAAAAGGCAGGCTCTGAGAACTGTGTCCTGGCTTCCAGGTTTTGAGTGGAAAGCAGCTCCAGCTTGACACCTTGGCCCAGAGGAGACCACGCGCTCCTCAGTCACGTGCTCACGCCCCTTTTGAAATCCAGTTCAATTCTGGGCGGTGGCCCCATCATCCCTCCCACCTTCCCAAAGGCAGGCAGGCTCTGTAGGTCCCACACCCACTTACGTCTCACGTTAGGTGTTCTTATGTGACAGCAGGATCACACCACACACTGGTCCCCAACACAGTAATGCATCTCTCCTGATCAGGAAGCACACCTCTCTCAGCTGCCGGGGGGGGGGGGGGGGGGGGGGGGGAAGGGGGGGGGTGTTGCACTGACACAATGCTTTGATTATGAGAAGTCAGTAACTGCTCACTGGATTAAATGGACTAATTCTCTAGGGAGGGTTATCAGGTACCACCTCACTAACTAATGCACTCACTCATGCATTAACGCACATCACTCCTGGATGCAGGCAAACAGACAGTCGTTCCCTTCTAGGACATGTATCGACTAGACGTTCTACCAGGCACGATAAGACACGAGATTACACAACGGCAGCATGTAACTTAAGGCATAGAGTACAGAACTTTAACACCCAGTGTTTCAGGAGTTCCTGGGGTCCTGTGAGGTTCCATGGATTCTAAATGATGGATAGGAACTGGCAATGTGATAGTTCAGTACCTGCCCATTCCCCATTTCTACAGAGGGTGCCACTCGCTGGCACAGGACAGAGAGATGCTGAGGCAGAGACAAGGGACACCTCACAGTCCTGCATCCTGGCTTTTCCTCGGAAACTCCAAACTCTTGGTTCCTTGAGCTGATGGAAATGCAGCTGAGCTCAGCTGCTGGGAGTTTGGCTGACATGCTGCTTGAACCGGTAAACGGACTCCCGAAGGCAACTCTACTCTGTTCTCTCTGCCATCCTCAAAGGAATGGCATGAGATGGAGACAAATCACACACAGGGAAGTGCTTCCATCTCTCTAGAAGAAGCTATAAATGCCCAAAGTGTACTGGACAAGTCCCTCCAAAAGACGGGCATGGGAAACGAACACACTCCCCAATGGGTTACTTCAGGAAAAGCCAATAAGAGAGTGAATTAAATAATAGGGATGAGACTAGAATCAGGAACCAAAGCCCGTAAGAGTGAACGCCTTTTACATGCTAAAGCACAATGCTGTTCAAAGCCCACCCACGTACCAACCTCTTTTATCCTGGCACCGCCCCCAGCGAGGAGTGTCACTGTATCATGGAGTCTGTCCTGCAGATGAGGAAACCGAGGCCCACACGAGGGGCGTCACCCTGCCAGGGCAGCGGGACACGGACCTGCCCCAGGCAGGCTGGCTCTGCTCCATAATGAGACCCTGGGTCCACTGGAAGACACATGGGGCCTTCATCGCTAAAGGGGGTCACATCATCCAATTCAGCCCTTGCTCCTCTTCTCTTCACTCTCCTAGAAAAGGACTATCAAAAATGAGTTTAATCTCTCATCTTTTATTATTCACTTCAAAGAACATGTCTGTGTGCCTGGGAACACAAAGCCCCCGCTCCCAATCCAAAGGAATAAAGTCTCAAAAGACTCTTGATGGTGTAATACCAGTTATTTTAATTTCCATGACCAAATTTGTATTTTCTAATCTCCTACAAAACCCGTTTTTGAAATGAGGGAAGAGAACATAGTTTGACTGTAGTTGTTGTTTGATCAACAGGCTTTTCAGTGGACGTATTAGACCTGTATTCACTTCAGACTCAGGGAAACAAAACAAATGTAATAGCTCCAATCCCCAGGCAGACAGCAGTGATATTCAGGGAGAAGGCCCACAGGCTGGCCACTCCCTCTGGCATCAAAGTTGAGTCTCAACTGGACGATCCTGCGTCGCACGACCGTGGTTCCAGTGGCTCAGGAGGCCACAGCAGCCACCCTGCAGAGCGGCAGGGGTGGGGCGGCATCTGGAAGCATGTGGGGAGGCTTGGGGGATGCAGCCCAGAGCTTCCCTGAAAGCTAAGGAAGCGGCACGCCCGAGGCACAGGGGGAACAAAGGCAGAGGAAGGCGGCGGTCTTCATTCAAGCAGGAGGACCCTGCGGGTTTACAGTGAGCAGAGGCATATCAACAGATGAGTCCCCCAAAGGAAGTATTGCTTTGGGTGATTTCATGTCAATTCAACCAAAATATGCGCAATGAGTATGTAGATAAAATCGGCGGGGTGCCTTCATGAACCAGCAGCCTCCTGCCACATGACTACAAAGCACCATGTCTGGCAGCTTCTTGGGGTCCAGCACAGTCTCTGGGCCTCCCCACCTGTCAGTCATCACACCTACGGACTACGTGCCAGATGAAGAATTTCTACTGGACAGTCCTCCTGTCCATCACGACGTGAAGCGCACAGGCGCTCTCCCATCATCGAAGGAAGTGTTTCACCAAGGCCTGAACCAACGATTACTGGCTGCTCAGTTTTCTGAAGATTTCAGGGACCTCAGGCGATCTGGGTGGAGCCCTAGGTTTCCTTGCTCAGGGAAGGTAAACAGCGCTCTTGGGCATCTTGCCAGTTCGTCAGTTGCGTGGCTTTCAGGTGCTATTTATTTTATTTAGTTTATTGTTCAGTGTTGCTGTTTGTTGACTTGATGTATTTTTTTCCCCCTACAAAGGGGCCAGTCAGTAAGGACACATCCTGTGGATGGATAATTGATGATTCCCTATTGTTCAGTGTTTGTGTGTGTTGTGGTTTTATGTGCTTGGGTTCAAAGGACCTAAACAATGCATCTGCTGGAATTTAACAGCCAATGTAAAATCAGCACAGAGAACAGTCTGTGCACCGAGATTTTTGTGCCCAGATCTGGTCATCTCTGCTTGACCAGAGAGAGCGAAATCGAAAATGACCGTTAAGCTAAATAAATACACATGAAAAAACAACACAAAACACCAGTCCTTCACCTGAATCTCAAAGTGGCTTATTTCCCAACAAATACAAAAGCAGACTCATACATATATCATTCTCTAGGATAAAACAAGAGACCGAGGTATCTCTGGGGCACCCTGTCTTACTCACAGGTACATCTAGTCTAGCTACACTCATTAGAAACCTCACATTTTTTTTACCTGCTTCAAGACAGAGAATTCTGCCTGAACACCTCTAGCAACAGGCTGTTCCCCTTGGAGAGGAGTTAATGAGGAACCAAGCCTGCTCTGGCAGAGGAAGTCTCCATCAGGGGCCCTCCCTGCATCCCTGCGTCTCTGGTTGGGCTGGCTATCTGTGTAGGAAGTGAACGCAGGAAGTATCTGTCTACAAACCCTTTATCCTCAAGGTAATTGCTACAGCAGCATTTTACTGTTTACCAAAGCAGTAAACATGTGATCTAAAAAAAGATGTTTTCCATCTCCAGAGAACAAGGCTTAAAAACACGCACGTGCACTTAGTTCCTAACCAGCTTCTTATCGGAACTGTTTGCAACCTGCTGGTGCTTGCAATAGCGAGTGAGTCACTGCAGTCAGCTTTTGGGGTGGGACGCAGGGTCCTTTCTCGGATGCCCAAGAAACCAAGGGTGGCTTTCTTTACTGGGATGTTCCTCTAGCAAAGCAAATGGTATTTCTCCTCTCTGCTTAACCCAGGCTCACCGAGTTCCCAGTCTGTGGCTTAATAGATAAAGTCAATGAGATTATCCACGTTAACTCACACGGCGGCGGGAAGGATAATTCAGAAGTCAAAGAGTTTACAATGTCGCCTATAGCGGATCTTGGACAATATTCTTATTTTATATGGGAACAGAAATATGCTTCTAATTCTAGCACTTCATGCAAGATGAAGTGAAGGCATAGAACACAAACTCAGAGGTGTGGCTGCTGCTGTTGATGATGTGGACCTCACACAGGTAGAGCCACCTGGTCCATTAATCTCTACTTCTTTGCTCCAGATTAAAGGCTTGCCACCTAACTGCCCCAGATTTCCTGGGGCGAGAGAAGTGACCCAGTATCTGTGACAGGCAGCATGAAGTGGACCTACGCAGGTCCAAGAGGGACCCCTGAGCATGTGACACGTTGAAGAAGGCCCTCCTCATCATCATCGTGGCCTCAACATTATAAAAATCTCCCATTGGCTTGTTAACCATTGCGAAGCAGGAGAGGAAGGAGGGAGCATGAGAGTGATGGGGTGCAGAGAGAAGCAGAGGGAGACCGAGACGTGGAGGGGGCCCCGGGGAACTCAGCTGCAAGCATTTCCTAGCTCAGGTTTAAGTCACTGCCAATGCACAGAAGGTGCTCTGAATAGCAAGCACTCGCTGTTCTGTGAGAGTTTCTATTTTGTAATAAAGGGAAAAGAACATGTTAGTCAGAGGAAAATTGGCTGCCTGAAAAAAAAATTTTCAATCCACAAACTATTATAGAAATAGGGAGAAAGAAAAATAAAGCGTTTTTGGATTTTCTGATTTTTGTCCTAGCAGGAACATGTATTTGACTTGAACGGGTAACAACATCAGCTAACATGGATTCAGGACTTCCCAGGGGAGCCAACTCTAGTAATCTCGACATTCACCCCACGAAGTAGAAACTGTTGTCGGAGGTGAAAAGACCCAGACACTGTGGGCTAAGTGACTTGTCAACGGTGAAATGCCAGGGAGACCCTTTCCCTTTCCCCGAGAAGCAACCGAGGCCAGGCCAGGTGATTCACCTGCTCAGGTCCCACTGCATCAAGCTGAAGCTTCGGCCCCCAGCTCCCAGGCCAGAGGCCTCTCTCTACTCCCCCCTAGCCTGTGCACCCACGCCTCCCTTTCCTTGTGGGCAAGATAAGACCAAGCCCTTCCCCGCAGAGGCTATTTTAAGGGTGCCCTGAAGAAAGAGAGTACCCAGGGCCTCCCTGGGCCTGAGATAAAACCCACTGCGCTCGCTCTGCTCCACCTTCACATTTCTCGTACTCTCCGCACGGCAGGTAACACGTACAGACGACAGATCCCAAGAGGACTTCGCAATATAAAACCACATAGTTTTGTGGGGTTTTTTTTGTTAACTTAGAGCAACATCTTGGGAAATCTACCTCAAATTGAGACACAAACTAATTGTGTTGACAAATTCTGCAGTGTGGTTTCAACAGTTTCCTCTTCCTCAAAGGTGAGTATCACATGCGCACGGTTAACTTTAAAAAATAAAACTTGGCAAGACTCAATGGGACCCACAGGGAGTGGGTGATAAACGCGCTATCGGCTGATTTGAACTCATGGCCTTGGGGGAATGTAAGTGGGTGGAGGGGGCGGAGATGTTAAATCATCAAGGTAGAATGAGCGAAGGTTCATTCTCCCATTCAGGAGCACAGGTCCTTTGCACATGTCCCCAACGTTCTTTGTTATATTTTCCAGAATTTGACATGCGCCGTCCTGAACAAACACCTTTGAAGTAGCAGCCCCAAGGCTAATGTTATGATTGGACTATGATGTGGCTTTAAAAATAAATAATTTTCCTTGGCCTTGGCTTTTTCTTTTTTTCCCTCAACGTCTCCGCACTTATCTGCGCACGACAGCAGATGACCATTCTTCCCAGACCGAATTCCATGCACGCCCCTCAAAGGCCTGGGAAGGACCGATGGAAAACTCTGGACTGCGTTTTCACGTGTGTTGCCAAGACGGGAGCAAGGAAGTTGATACTTGGAATGAGGAAACTTAACTCAGCAGCTGATCTGGAATCTAGAACCACTGCCCCTTGGAAATGGCCAAATATGGAAAGAATTCTGGTCCCCGGGCAAATACAGCATCTGGTGCTAGAGGTTTCACTGCTGAATTTCCTGGCACTTCTTCTTTCTTCCTTTTCCCTTAAATGTTTCTCCACTCTTTTATTTATTCATGCTTCGTTGTTGATACTACTACAAAGGTGCCCTCCACAGTGGCCCCTTTTGCACCTCTTCTTGACTAGCCACCCAGCGTATAGTAATTGTGGCCTGTGGGGTTTCTCACACAACAGCAGTAGCATACATAAGCTGGTTATCATAAGCTTCATTACTCAATGAAATGCATCACTATAGCACCGGATTCATCATTTTTTTCTGCACAGTAATTTAATATTTGGCACTAGGGCGAAGAGCAGGAAAAAAGATCGTGGGACGATAAACTGAGGGGAAACAATGAGATTTGTGTGACTTGAGCCACATTCTCAGCCTCCTGAATCTCCGTCTTTATCGGCACAAACACACACCAGGTTGCAAGATCGACCGACACCTGAGGCGAGGGGCGCACCCAGCAGAGCCTGACCTGCAGCCCGCAGTTCTGAGGATGTTGATAATCGGGATTATGAATTCCAGACACAACAGCCGCTACCTTTCAAAAATATTTTTCTCTGCTCTTTTAAACACCGACGCATTTAATTCATTTTTTCTATCGAATTCATTTTTACGTAACTAGGAGGACTATCTCTAAAGAAATACGACTTCTCCTTGATATCTACAGGCATGATTATATTACTCTGTGCTCAGGACTTCAGAATAAGGTTCCCTCTTTGGGAGAGTCTCTTCATTTTTCTCTTTAGGACTTCAAAGGATCTTCATTAAAATTTAATTTTTCAACAAATTTGTACTGAAGCCCTGCAGTTTGCTGGCCCCCGTTGAGGACGCAGAAGAGACGGACAGGCTACCAGTGACAACAGGTTCCACGGCTCACGCAGGGGGACACAAAGTTCTGGAGAGTGCTCACAGACACAGCAGAGCCAGGGGAATGTGCTGACAGAGGGAAGACCAGGTGGGGGAGAGTGGGCAGAACGAGGAGCAACCCCAAACTTTGTAAAGCACGCCTCAGCCAAGTTCAACAGGGCATAAGTTCGGTGGGACAAGGAGGGAAAGTGTGAACAAGAACAAGGTTCCGAGGTCACAGTGGCCACGTAGCTGAAATAGCTTCACAGGCCAAAAGTGTAATGAGATACGGTAATTAGGGAAATACAAATAAAAGAGAGATTCCCACTTTTCTTCCCGTCAGAACGGCAAACGTGCAGAGAGTAGAGCATGCAGAGCTGCGAGGAGAGCAGAGAAACCAGCTTCACCAACAGCTAAGGAGGCGGACACAGGCACGACCCCTCCAGAGTGAATGGGCCGGTGTTTCTTTAATTGGGAAATATTTCAATTGGGCACAGACTTTGATAATATATAGATACCCTTTGGTCCAATTATTCCTTCCTTCAGCATCAGCATTAATAAAGAGAATTTTAAAAAATTAGACAGAAGGTGTATTGTAATGGAGTTAGTGAAAAACTGAAGGGCCTCTAGCCAGCATGGGTCAGAGGGTTGGGCATCGTCCTGCGAAACGACAGGTCGCGGGTTTGATTCCCGGTCAGGGCACACCCCTGGGCTTCGGGTTTGATCACCGTCAGGGTGTGTGCGAGAGGTAACCGATCAGCGATCAGCGTTTCTCCCACACATCAATGTTTCTCTCCCTCTCTTTCTCCCTCCCTTCCTCATTTCTAAAAATAGATAAATAAAATATTTCTTAAAAAAATGAACTGAAAGCAATATTATTTCCTACCACAGGATTTGGTTATATACATTATAATATTATTTTAGATGGGATGTAACTACACATAAAAATTCTGCTTATCAAACATTTTGAGTGACAGGTGGAAATGTTTGTAAAACAATGTTAACCGAGAAAATCAAGACAGTCGGCCAGACAGACAAACAGACAGACACATATACAGGCAGACCCACCAAATGTCAGTAATTTTCTCTGGCTGGCTGGGATCAGGAGCAATTTGTGTTGACTTTGCAATTTTTTTTCACTTTCTCTACGGTGAGAATGCTTTATTAGTACAATCTGTACAAGACAACAAAATGCATTTTTCAAAACTAATGAGAACACACGCGAGAAAAGTGGAGGTCAGGGCCCCGCCACGAGCCAGAGGCTCACAGGCCCCACCCTTGGACTGCACAGCGTCCGTCCACCTCCTGCCCATGGGTCAGGTGCCTGACTTCTTACCCCCAGTTCAAGGTCACTGCACGCTCCCCGCTCCAGACCTGTCCCGGCCATGGCCTCCCCGGCCTGCTTTGCCAGGTGTGGGGGGCCACAGTCCTGACATGTACACAGGACCCTGCTATTCTGCCTCTTCAGAAGTGTCAGAACAAAATGCACGTGGTCCCGGACCTCACAACTTGAGCCGGGCCACAGAAAGCAGAGAGAGAAGGCAGAGCCGGGCCAGGGGCCAGTGCAGTTCCTGATGGCAGCTGCTGGTTACTGAGCACCGACCAGAAGCTCTCCCAACCTCCACTAGCACAAGACGGGAGAGCCCTTGTGATCCCATTTCACAGGTGAGGCAGTGGAGGTCAGGCAGGTTACAGGTTAAGCCCCTGACCCAGGGTCATGTGACTTCTAGTAATTCAAAGGTAAGTGTGTCCCCACGGCCAAATAGGATAAGAAATCTCAAGGGCTGAAAAAAAAGGTCTTCCATCCTGTCCTAACGAAAGGAAGAGATGGAGCCCCTGGAGCATTTGAGGGGTCCCCTAACCTTAGAGCAAAGATCCTGCCCCAGCAGAGGGTGCCATCAGCCCTGGAAGGGCCTGGGGACTGTCACCGTGGCCCTTTTCTGAGATCTCACACCGCAGAGGAGCTCTCTAGTCCCGGCTTTCCCATGGCCCCGGGGCGCGTGTCCCTCTGTGCCCCTAACGTCCAATCAGCACATCTGCCCAGTTCCTGGGGGGCACCGGGGAAGCTTTCTGCTGTGGGTCTGCACACCCACCCAGGGACGCTTACCCTGCAATTCTAAACCCAGAAGCGACATCTTCCTGAAGGCATCAGGAATGGTTGCTGCTCTTATTTATTTTACTTGGATGTGTGCTTTTTCAAGAGACGTATGCATGAGTGTGTTTGTGGGGTTTTTAAATAAAAGTCTGTTTTGCAAAAAAACATGAAAAAATGAAAAAAACAAAATAATCACTTTAAAGAAAATAATCATTAAGAAAAGGTTCAGACTTTCAGAACATTCTCTGAGAGGTTGGCAGTTTTATGTATTTAATGGGTATTCAATGGGAAAGAGTATCCACACCTTTAGCCGTTTCCAATGCTGTTCTCCAGGGCCACTGAGTCGGGTGCCCAGGAGCAAGGCACACACAGGCAGCACAGAGAGCTGGGGGACGGGGGCGGGTTGTGGGGTGGGGGGCGGGTGCTGCTTCAGCAGAGACCAAACTGTACCCCAGAGCCACCCGGGAGGGCAAGCACCAAGCCATTTTCAAATAATGGCCCGAAATTTCACTTTTAGGCCAGGACAGAAGACCAGAGCTTCCTCTGGGGATATGACATTTGCGGATCTGAACAGCAACACTTTACATTGTACGTCCCTTCCACTGCCACTGAGCCCCACCCGACCCCCAAGTGACATGGGATGAAACAATTCTTATTTCACGTAAGCTGATGGGTTGATGGAAATCATACATTAAACTCATTCATCATGTCCATCAAAATCCAACGAGATGAATTTTCTTCATGTGACCTTTGGTGTTTTAATAAGTTTCTGTGTTCACACATAATAGCAAATCCCCAGCCAGTGTCTGCAGGGTGCAAGGCACGAAGTTTCTAAAACAGGCTCTGGGCTCTACGTTTTCAAATGAACACTTGACTTGCAACTACCATCCAACCCTCCAACCTCTGTTAGATCAAAGAAAGTACCTTGTTTAAACAACTAATTGAAACAGTGATAGCTGCTTCCTTGTGGAGGCTCGTTAGTAACTTTCCGTGTCCCGTGGGGCCCTTCAAGGCCCAGTGTGCCTGGCCTGCTCTTCCCCCTCCTTCAACATCAGACCTCTAGGATAAAGGAAAATGTCCACATCCCCATTTTTTTACAGACTCAAGACCACTGCACTCTAGGCATCAGCGGCTGCTGTTATCAGGGGTTCCTGGACCACCCGCAGAGCCCAGGGCAGGGGCACTGGCTTTCCTAGAATTAGCTTCTCTGGTCATCTAGCTCCTGCAGCGCACTGGCGGCATTGGCACGGAAAAGCATTATGCTGAGACGGGACTGCAGGCTTCCTTAGACTTCCCAAGTGTCCCATTGCTTAACAAGAGGATCGAGAAGTCTTGGGGGCTTAGATTAAAAACCCTCACAGAAGCACAAACAAGTTCCAGGGCTGCCGGAGTCTGCAGGAAAACCAGGTGCTGTGCTCTGGGGCAGTGGCAGCAGGGTACTGGGCACCCCTCTGTACTGTGCCTTGGCACAGAACCAAAATTGATCCAGGAACTGCATACGGGGACCTCACCCTCAATGCTTATGTGTTTTATGAAAACCTGTGATCAGATCTTCAACTCCAGGGGCCCTTAGAGATACATGGGCACTATCCCGTAAGCTCCTAAAATTCCTTTACTTCTTCCAATGGTAACATTTTGTTCCCAATTCCAAATTACCAAGGGAAAATCATGGTGAGAATCACAAAAAAAAAAAAAAAAAAAAGGAAAAAAAAAAACAGGATAAAAACATTTAGCTTTTCCTAGTTCCTCAGAGAGTACATTAATGCAAAAAAATAAATAAATAAAATCCCCACTCAGATGTGGAATATCAATTTAACAATTCAGCCCATCTGATACTTAATCGACTAATGGGTTCCTTTACCAAAAGAACAAACCAGAGTGTGTTTGAGGCTGAAAATTGCCTGAAGGAAAGACTGTTTCCCAGTCCCAATGAATAATAGCCTTAGCTTTCCCTATGCTAATGTGAGCTTTGCACTCACGTAATTAAAACTTAGGCCCACAGTGGTCTCTACAAACAAGTCCATTAAATCGGCTCCTGACTTTTCCCAGCAGGGCTAACAGAAATTCGTCTTAAAGGAAGTTACCTGCCAAGAGGGGCTATTTTGTTTTCCCAGAGGATTACAAAGAATTCACTTGGCGTCCTTTCCAAAGCTCGCTGGAGACACAGGCAGCACGCAGATAACGCGTGTGTGAGGAAGCGTGAGAGCAAGCACAGCATCCTAGGCACGCGCAAACTATTTCCCCAAACTCATTCGGAAAGTCACAGAACATTCCAGCTTCAGGAAAGAATGCCTTCTGACCTTCAGAAATGTAAACCGTGCGCGTTTTGTGAAACATACCCCGCATTCTGAAGGATGGTCTTTTATCTTAATGTCCTTTAATAAACTGCTTTTTTAAAACGTAAGACTGTACTCAAGCTCTTCAAGATTTACAAAGAGTATCTGTCTTAATTGCTATGAAATATGGACTTAATTAAGGGAGAAAATAAGAATAAAAAGGGTAGTATCTTGGGGTTACAAAATCAAACAATTCTGCTCATGTAACTGGAAGCAAACCCCCAGCTTCACAATTCGTTTCCATGAGAACTGACATTTCAGCAGACTCCAATCCTGGAAGCCCAAGACGGGAAAATCTGTATAAGGTGAAGAAGTCTTTGATACATGAAATTTTAATGCATTATTGAACACACCCTGAAAAGTAAAACTGAACAGAGCTTCTGAAACAGTGTACATGCAGGTGGATGTTAATCAAATCCTCCAATGCAAACATTTCAGACGAACAGACAGACCAAACCAAGAAGGATTTCTGAAAATGCCTTGGGCCCAGTTCCAGGCTAACTTCCATTTTCCCTGAGATTTCAAATCAACTCAAACTGTCGATGGAAACACAACCAAACGCCTCTCTCCTCCCTGCCGCCACACAGAAGACAGGCAGCCACTGAAACTATCTTTTTCCCCTTTTAACAGTTGCTGCTGACTTTTTCCATTTCTACAAATGCCACCAAGGCACGGTGGCCTTGAGGATATTGTAACAGACCGGCACTTCATTGACTCCAGGCCGGTGGCCCGCACAAACCATGACATCAGTTTCACTTCCAGGAGTGAGGCCACATTTAGGTTTTCACCTCTACGGATTTGCGTCCACGTTCATCTCTACATACCATACACAAGACATATTGGCAAGAAAAACACACCAGACCTCACGCCCCCACCGAGCACAGAGGACTGAGGGGCCATTCCTGCCCAAAGCCCACAACGCACACATCACCGAGAAGAACGCTTACTCACAGCGCACAGAAAAGTAGGCATTTTATTAGAGACAAATACATAACCCCACGACCTGAATTACCACCATCTGAGCCATGAGAACGCTCCATTCTCAGCGTGAAGAATCCAAAAATGAAGTCAACATTTGCGTGTCCCGTGACCAACAGCCACTTGCCAGGTACCTCTTTACTTCCACTGGGACTGGCGGGCATCCCTGACGCTAAGGGTCATTCCAGAGCATCCGAGAGAGCGACATTTACAAGCCCATCCTTGTCTTCGACCCTGCCCTCCAACCTCTCCAAGCACACTGCCGTGTGGCAGAGACACATCCAGACCGGCAGCGATAGTTAAAGAACACGAAAATGCAGACGCGCTCCGAAAAGCCTTTGCAAAAGTCATCCACGGCCCTCAACAGTGAATTTAGAAACCCCAATTTTTTCCTGAGTTTGAAGTTTTTAAGCCTTGCGGATGGTTGGAGTAGGAAAAAGGAAATTTACTAGGCAGTGCAAAGGAAATCTTGTTGTCCTCTATTGTGGCAGTGGGGGTGTTGCCCAATCCTGACTTATCTGCCTTGATAAAGGAAACCAGAGAAAACAGTAACAAGCACAAGATTTTGTCAAACGCAAAAAAACCCTCTCCTTACCTTAATAGTGCTGGCCATAATGCAATCAAGTGTATTGATCGTTAATAAATGTTAATAATAATTATTGCTTCTCTCTGACCAGAAAGTAGTTTTGATGAGGTTGTTTAGAGCGGATGAGATTGTGCTAAGTCTGGGAAATGAAGTCAGCCAATGGCAGGAAGAGGTTTCTATTGGTCCTGGCTGCCCAGCCCGAAGAAACAGGATATTTGGGAGTGGAGAGATAAGAGACCCTGAAAACAATGTTGTTTTTCTTGATGATATGCAGCCAGGAGATTTTTTTTTAATTAAAAAAAAAAAAAAAGGCATGCATGGCCCGAGACTAGGCCTGCCAGAGCAGGTGTGACCCGGTGTGCGCCGCGGGATACGCTGCGCTGAGGCAGGATGCAGATGTGGCGAGACTCTCATGGCTTCACACAGGCTGCCTGCAGCTCAGGACCCAGGCGCCGAGGGCACCCTGCTGCCGGGGCGGGCCTGCTCAGCCCCCACCCCTGGACCTGCCGCACCCCCGGGGTATGGGCTGCAGCCCACCCTCTGCTCCTTTCTCCTGCAAGGGAACTTCGTAGGGAGAACTCAGTTCATGAAGATGTTTAGTAACAGCCATTGGCTCGCTGGTTTTGAACAACCCTCGTTTATTCAACATCTCCGGCCAGCGGCCCAGAAGGGTTTCATTGTTTTCCCTCCAAACACGCCATTTTTATTTGTTCCACGATAAACCCGTTTTGAACACAAAGTCTCGAATTAAAGTAAGCAAGGAAAATAAACGTGTCAAACCCTTGCTCTCAAATACTTATTTAAAATCTACATAACTAAAATGACTAGGAGTGCTTTAAAATGTCAGCGAATTGGTCTCCTGTGACAGACATCAGGCAGCAGACCCGAAGGGACTCTTGGGCACAGGGACATGCCATACAAAGAAGGCCTAATCAAGGGCTTTAAATCTGAACTGTAAGTTCATGGCCACACGTCTGTTTTTCACCCAAAGGAAGTACAACTCGTAGGCCTGAACATTCCTTAGAGGGCTTCGGGCCTTTAATTACTCATTTTCAGGAAATTACTTGTTCTCTGGAAGAAACAACATTTTGCTTTGAATCTAGCTTCATGAAAGTTGGACCAGAAAAGAGGTGTGGTCTTAACAGGGAACCCGCAGAACACAATGGACCGAGCCCTGAGTCATCGGGCCGCTCTGGTCCCAGAGCCGTGTGCCCGGCGGGTTGATCTCATCCTGATTTCAGGCTGCGTGTGTCATAGGGCCATGAAGTGGCCCATGTCTGTACTTCTTTTATTGTCCTGTGATTTACCCACTTGAACACAGATGCAAGGAGCAGGGGAGGAAGAGGAGGAAGGAGAGGAAGAAGATGGAGAGGAGGAAAGAAAGAGAGAGAGGGAAAGAGAGAGAGAGAGGAAGGGAGAAGCAAAAAGAAGAGAAATTGAAAGGCAGAAAGATACAAAGAAAAAAACAAAGAGAAAATAAAAGAAATCTCATTCTGTGTAAAAATCAGAACCTGACAAATTCTCAGCACCCACAGTTTGAAGCGATGTTGATTTCCGCTCTTTTCATCTCCAAACAATGAATGAGATGGTGGCGGGCTGATTAAAATTTTGTTTCCCCTAAAATTTCAAAGTACTGAGTTGTTTTATCTGGGCAGCTCCCACTGGGATTCAGGAGTGCTGAGAAAAATGCTGCCCGCTCCCCCCAAGAGTCCTTGTTGTTTGCTCCCCTGAGAAGCATCAATTTAAAATGGTCACTGTGGTACCCGAATAAGCAGGGCCCTACTATGGATTTCCCAAAAGGCAGCCTTCCTTAAGTGGGATGACCCCTGACAACCCCTACGCTAACAAAGATGCCATGGAAGAAAATTCTGCGGGGTCCGCCCGACCACTGCCAGGTTTCCAAACCCTTGTCCTGCCGCTGCAAGGATGTCAGTGTTCTTGGAAAGAATTAACTCTTCTTTGAGAGTCTGCCCTTCACTCTTCACTTCTTGAGCCAGTGAACACTGACCTGTGACTCTCCATCAACTTGCAGAGAAGTGACGCGAGAGTACGGAGAACTAACACCCGCCACCCAGCCCCTCCGACGTTGGTGACGCACATCACTTGCTCTGCTTCTGCTCTCCCTTGTTCACGTAAAATGCATGGACGCACGTGATTCATCCTTTAATGAGAGTAAAGGAAAAACATAAAACTAGACGCTGCTGTTGGATCTATTTCCTGAAGTCTACCCATAAATTTCTCTATGTCTGGTTTTAAGAATGGATATAAATTTAAAAGGCGATCTAATAAAAAATGAATTTTGAGAGAATGAATTGTAAAAAAAAAAACCTTCATTTCTAATGACACAATGACTGATGCTATCGTCTTCAGGGACAACAATTCCTGGTGGCCTAAGGGCATCCAAGCCCAGTGCTCTCCGAACATTTACTGCAAAGTTCTTTAAAAACAAAACTTCACTGGTTATTGACAGAAGTCATATCTGTTCATTCAAATATAGTCGTGTGCATTATTCTAGGAGAAAACCACCTGAAGATACAGACACCCTGTCACCCTCCCCTCCCCCCCACCCCAGGCCCTCCTGTCAGATGGCCTCAGTGCCCGCCCACTCAGCCAAGGAAGGACCCAGCTTCCCTTCTAACCCGTCATCCCCGTCCTTGGAGGCCACCCTTTGGGTCACCAGGCAGACCTGGTGCATTCTGCCCTGAGTAATCCGTCAGGACAGGGTCCTCTTCCACTCTCCTTAGGACACGCCAACACCACACTGGCCAGGGCGGCCCTCCCAGCATCGGTAGGAATAAACGGCACATTTCCACTTGGTACTTACCCACTGTGGACCCGTTACCATGGATTTACCAAAGCCCTTCATTAGGTCGGTTTGCGTCTTACTCCAAATAAAAAGAAGGGACTCATGGAAAAGGGCCCAAACATTTACTGTCACTATAAGAGGAGATTGTCACTGATGTGTCCTAAAACCGAGTCTTCCTCCTTTCTAAAGACTCAACACACTCTCTCCACCGGCTCCACGAGGCGGAACCTACAGCGGGAGGTCAAGAGGTCAGCATGCTGGATGAGGGTGACAGAGTTTAGAGATGATGCGTGATCCCGGCCAAGAGATCAGGGCCCTCAGCTTACCTGGGACACACCAGGAGATTCCTGCGTGGAACATGTGAACAATGAGCTTCTGCCATCAGTGAGAATATCGCAGCAAAACGAGGCAGGGGATGAACGCTCAGTGACGTGGAAACCGCTGTGGTACAATGCCTCTTCAGTTAAAAATCAGGTTATAGAGGAGAACTGTATCACAGACCCACATGTGAAAAGTAACTTTTAACAAAGAAATGTTGTAGGCCATGCCCTACAATACTAATGGGAGAAGGACCTGTCTTTTCGTTTCTGTCCCCACCCCTCCCCCCACCCTGCATCCTATCTCCTCTGGTTCATCTATATCAGGGGTGCAGCCCAGGATGGCTGTGAATGCAGCCCAACACAAAATTGCAAATTTACTGAAAACATGATGAGATTTTTTTGTGATAACGTGTCACAATGTATTTAATATGTGGCCCGAGACAACTCTTCTTCTTCCAATGTGGCCCAGAGATGCCAAAAGGTTGGCCACCCCTGAAAACATTTACAATCCACATACATTACGGTTTAATGTAAGCATCACGCAAGTAATATGCACTATTCTATGTTTTTTGTAAACATCTGTTTCACAGGTTGCACATGATCCCTGCAGTTGCCAACCTCAGTACGTGTGCACACCAAAATGCACATTCCTTTTTAACTGTCCAGAACTAGAAAAGAGCGGCTCACTTTTACTGATTGTGTGAGGAAGCCCAGGAGACATGAGCATCCCGTGGCGGCCGTCCACCCAGCACCAACCCGGCCAGTCAATGGGGATGAGGGCCTTTTTCCACGCCGGGCGCTCTGGCCGGCCACTAGGAAGCCAGGGTGACAGGGCTTGGTCCAGCCGCTGGGCGTCTTAGCGTCCGGGAAGTCTGTTAGTCAACTTCAATTCCACACACAGAAAACCACACAGCCTGGGACCGACCCAGGAAACTCAGACTTCTTAAGGGACAAAAATGCTGTATATTGTCCTTAAGATGACATACGAATCTTAAAAATGTATGCTGTGTGGATTATTCAATAGATTCCTGCAAGAGGGATGTCCCCAGGATTTTTGCCAGGGACACGCCTGAGGCTGCAGATAAGGATCAAGCATCTGGACCAGCCCCCACAGTGGAAAACTCCACCACTCCTGGAACTTTTCCATCCCTGTCCTGGAGGGTTTGCCTGAGGACACCCGCAGCCAGCTAAGGCGCTCCCAGCCCCCAAGGCCCCCACCGCACACTGGCCATGGAGGCTTCTCTAGTCCAAGCAGACTTCAGGAGTGCAGTCTCCTACCATTGGGTGAGACCATCCGTGCGTGTGCACGTATGTGTGTGTGTGCATGTTCATGTGCACGAGTGTGCATGTGTCCATGTGTGGCATATCCTCCAGTACCACATTAATGAATAATCCAATTACAATGTAAATAACTATTGTTTCAACACTTTCTGTAGGTGGTTCATATCCTTCAGTGTCTTGGCTGATTTGAACTCATCTGAACCAAGGAAATTATCACACAGTAAACCCTGCACTTCTCAACACCCAGCTGCAATTTCCTTAATTGTGAAGCACGTGCCGGTTCAGTTCCAGGGGCTCCCGTGGAGCAATGATCTCAAGGAGCGCAGTTTCACAAGCCTCGTGCGCACTCTCGAATTTTGCCAGCTCTGCTCTTGCCCAATTCCATGTGCCTGCAAACACGCAGGCGTATTAAAACCAGTATCGGGGATTCTAAATGTGTCCATTTGTTACTCAAGACTTAAAAAAAAAAAGAAACCCTAAGAGCAGAGTAATTACTTTGACACAATAAATTAGTTTAAAGGAACTTATAAATTTCCTGTTTCGAGTGTCATGTTTTTATATACGTGGTGGGCAAAAGTAGAATTACAGTGGCAAGTATGCAAAATACAGTTTTTTCTTGAATTACGTATTAATTGTTGAGTGAGTTTCCATAGGAACGGTTGTTTTGCCCACCACATACACTGTGTGAACCTCTGAATGCGTGGGCAGGGCTTTTCCCACGTAGCCAGGCACACGGACACGCAGAAGCCACCATCACAGGCCCATGGGCCACCAGCAGGCTTGCTCAGCTTCCGCGCCACCCCCCTGAGGGTGCATAAGGGCACGCGGCCATCCTGCCAGGAGGTGGCCCTGTGCCTCTGTCCCCTGCTCAGATCTACAGTGCTGTGTCCAGGTGTGGTCCTCGGCCAACCATCCCTGTTGCCCTGAGAAGTTATTGGAGGGTGTTAAAATTAACTTACATTTTGACCACTAGTCAGACTTTTCATGTTTTGTTTAAGGGTACTGATTTCATTTAAAAGATGTTGGATATTAATATTTATTTTGTCTTGGTCTGTAAATATTTTATAAATTAGATGTTAAAATATATGCACATAACTTCTTAAAGAAAGATAATAAAACGGCACTACACTGTCAGCGATTGAGAGAAACTGGCAGACGAGCCTGGACGGAAGAGTCGCCCCGGCTTCACAAAGGCTGCTTGCAGTCTGAGAGCGGTGTGCCCCTCCTGATGCACCATGACACCTGTTCATCTACCTGCCAGCTTGTTTGTATCACAACGGAAACCCGAGAGAGGACCCGGAACAGAACGTTTGCCATAAATGCACTGACATCGGCATGAGTGTCGCCAGGTACCTGCAGACTCTCAGGGTCAGTGCTAGAGACCGTCTCACTGGGGGACCTGCTGCAATGACCACCCTGCACTGTCCCCTCTCTGCTC